>NQII01004876.1:158149-184851 GCA_002778355.1 Clitarchus hookeri
CCCCCCCCCCGCTCTTAGCATTCTATCGCTGCTCCATGCTCCCTTCATTTAACTCTCACTAACGTTCAAGACCTTGATATTAAGCGCCAACAAAAACCTCTCAGTTCAACTCCAGCTATGACACAACACAAAAAAACTGCCTTGCGCAGGATACAAGGTGTAGACCGTTTGTGGTTACTTCCAATTTTATAAAGCCTTTCTTATGTTCTACTTTCAGGCCATTCCTCCGCCTCTTGGAAACAAAGCTTAACCTAGCCTAGAAAATGACACCAAAGGGACAACGCACCACATTAATGCGTACTCAATTTTATAGTATTTTGCATGATAACTATTTCTTACTAGGCATTACCAATACATCTATATTCTCACTGGTTTTGAACACACAAGTTTGAAATGGAATTTCATAATTTATAGATAAGACACTGATGAAAGTTGGATTTGACCAATTATAGGATACTTTTATGTTAGTAAATGTATAAAATCTTGTGATTACTGACGTCTTTAGAAATAACTTCATGTAAGGGGCGATTCTTCAAAAGCTGGCTTCAAAAAGTGTGAATAATGCGAACAGACTATAGCATAAGTTACAGTCGTCGGTTACATTAAGAAAGGTGGCTGGTGGCCGAAGTTCGTATAACGACGGGGCAAGTCGTTGGTGGCAGGAGCTGAATTTGAGGCTTGGAACAATACTCATTATCACCGATTCGGTTCGCTAGTTTGTTTGTACACTAAAATAATCACGTGCATCAGAAGGTCATTCTGTCTGTAAGTTTTGTGAGCACCTGCCCTTAAGCTTTCACAGCACGATTTCATTTTTTTTAAAGTCGCGAGAGTGTAAAATAGAACTGGTGTTCGAGAAATTAAATATATTTGTAGAATATGAGATTTACTGCGTTTTACGAAATTTTTATTTTAAATTTGAGGCCAGTTTCACAACGTAATTAAGGCTTCCAGTTCAAAAACACATATCATAGATAGAAAACCATGAACACATAACTATCTTTGCCTGAAATTCAAAAGACTATTTCATCCACCTTACGGACAGTTTTCGACTTTTGTAAGTAAATAACAGCTTTTAGTAGTCGCACGTCACCAAATCCGAATTAATTTTAATCATTTTCATTTTGATTTCATTTCTATATTCACTGCAGTCGTATAACCCAAAGATCAGCATGCTATAAATTGCTAACCTTGGCATTAAACCCTTTATTTTTCCCATGATGTCGAAGAAGTTATTGAAATATTTGAATACTTTTAGATATATTTTCCCGGTACATGTTATTAATTACTTAATTCAATGAGTATGTACCTTATAGCCGAAGTTTGCTTGAGAAAAGAAATTTTATAGCTCTTTAAAACAAAATTTCTGGAGATTTTTGTCTCTGATTTGTGACAAGACAAACGTAGCTCGTGAGTTTTCATTCGCACAGTTCTTTAGTTTTTTTCCTCGCCAGTCTTAGTAGTCAGGAGCGAATACTCGTGAGTATGAACACTACTATATGCTACTGATTAACTTTATATATATTATATGTATTTCTGTGTGTGTGATTGGGGACAGGTAAATGATTGTGTGGTTCGATGGGAGGTATTATCCATTATAATGTGAAGAATACCCTAATTATGGTGCAAAAGAGTATTTTAGATAACACCGCACGATACATTATCCAACGAAAATTACCATCACGCATAGTAGAAACAAATACTTTATATTTTATACATTCAAATTCTACGAGACATTAAAGTTTATAGCTTGAATTGCCGCAAGGCATAAGATAGTCGTCTCCTATTCATGTCACGGTTTTTGAACCAAAAATTTTAACCTTATAATTATATGCATGTGTATGCACTTTATATGTATAGGCTTATTTTTTTTGCGTTTGTTTATTATTGAAAAATTGTTTTTAAAAATTTTATATACTTAAATATTTAATTCTAAAAGTTTTGCAATAACAGAAAACTTAGTAAACTACGTATTCTGTCGCAACTACATGACCGATGAGTACAATATGTTAGTTATTGTGTAATGGGCTTTTATCCAATATAAGTGACACAATAACTAAAATATATATTTTATATATTTAGACGTTAATGCTGATATGATTCATGCGTGCGTTTATAGATATATAACAGGGATTATTGTGCGTTATATATCTTCTAATGTGTAACTGAAAAAAATGTTAGTTGATTTACATGTAAAATGACATTTACCTATACGTGTATGAAAACACAAATTATATTTCAGCTACAGCTACTCTGAAAATATTTTTTTCGCGTTTTTGCAACCATCGGCTGAGAAAATTATTGTTTTATGTGTATTAAATATTCTTGGTTACCTACAAATGTAATCAATTTTTAATTATTAAAACAGCGGCTCTTAAAAATTCTAAATAGTAAGTTCTACGTTATTAAAATGCGTATGGTGTATTTAGATCTATGTTCCGTAGTAAAAATGCTTCGAGTTAAACAACTAATTACATGAAATAAAACGGCAAATGCATTGAAAAAAAATTTCCTATCCAGGCGTATACAATAACTTATCAAGTTTGAAATTAGTTAAGGTTTAAAACATAAAAAATTAAAAAACGCGTCACCTATCAATGCACATTCATAGGACGTCTGGCATTCAATGACTTTAGAGACTCACAAGAAAATTTTCGAAGTACCCGTACGCAGAGAACATTGAGGATATTTGAATTCCGCGGGTAGGGATTTATGAGCACGCGGTAACGGCAGCCAGCGGACCCGAAGTCCAGGCTCGCAATGCTTGATAAAGCAGCACGGACGCTTCATTTGTGTACATTCACGTGCCGCTGAACTGCAGCCAACCCTCCCTCACAATACTTCCTAATCGCCCAGGACTTCATCTGGGATATATTGTCCCCCCTCAAAGCCGCATGCAGTTTGTTAAATCCGGCTCGAATATTGGTAAAAAACGGGAGGGAGCGGGCGATACCGGAGGCCGGGGAGGAGACTGAAATTCTGGTTCCGTAGAAGCCGGTGGTCGATACTGTATCATTTAGTCTCGCTGGTTAATAGGTTCATGCGTGCGTGTGTGTTGGTTCACCGTACACACACGCACCTACACACACGCACACACGTTCAATTCCTCTTCCCATCCGGACCCGGATCATTCTGTGCACTCTCTCACAAAAACCATACAATATCCCGATATGTTGCGGGTAAAAAAAAAAAAAAGAGAAGATAATCTGAAGTGGTCAATATGACAGAGGGAATAAACATGTGCACGCACAATCTCCTTTCTGGAAGAGTAATTATTGCGAACTGGAATGACAGTGAAGGACAGCCCCCGTTTATGGGTTTATGGGGGAGGGGATTTTACGAACGAAATTCATTTCATAAAAAAATACAAGGAGGATGATATCTGGTGCCGGAATTATAAATAACGTAAGTTTTATCTAATGGCCTGTTCCAACAACGCGCATCATCTACATTAATAAGCTACAGCTTGTACGTATGGCAATAAGACGTTAGTTAGTTTTATTTTGTAAATAAACGCAAATTAGAACTATATTACGTCCATGTGTGTGCGTGTTGAAGCGTGCGTCTCGTGGTAATAGCTTTTGAACAAACTTTATTCGAGTTTTACCAAACTTGCGGTCATGTTGCTTAGTACGTAACGGAAATGAGCTTTTATACGGAAAGTCTCTTAAAAAAAAAACGATGGCTTTATCGTCAGTCATTTAGGAAGAGAACGCTTTCAAGTAAACACTGGTATGTCGATTGTAGCTAATAAATTATTCTACGTTTTCTGTTGAGAAATACAGCAATTACATATTAATCATTTGATATCATTCCGTGATAACATACCGAAATAATGTCCTGCACGATGAATCTAGCCAGATACATACATTTGACAAAAATGTCTACCACATTTAGAATTCAAACGGTTCTTTGCGAAAATAACTTTTGTAGAAATTTTAAGGAACAGGCAAAAATATGACGCGTAACGCATATAGTAAGTAGAGCAGCACTGTCACAACCCTTCCCCCCTCCCGTTGGCTTAACCAGTGTAGGGCCTTCCAGACGACACATGTTACCCATTAGCGTATGCCGAGGTCAAGCCGCGGTGAGGTAGCACTTGCCGCCCACGGGCATCCTCTCCCACCACCCCTAGCAAGCCCTGTCAAATTTGTAAACGCCGAGAAATGAAGAGATAGTACGGCAATTTCCGCCCGACGTCAAAAACACGCACCTCTAGTAACATACCGGGAATAAGATGACAGCGTATGGCAGGGGTAAATGGCCCTGCAAAACGAACCAGGGCGCGTGGATGAAGTGCTTAGCACTGCGCCCTCCTCCCACTACCAACAATGGAGACACATGTAGGAATCTAGGGAGGGAGCCAGGAGACAATATAAGCCTATTTGCGGGGAGGGTGGGTTATGAGTTGATCGGACGAATGATGTGAGTGATATCGGGTACGTCGGTCAGTCATATCGGGGCAGTCGGAAGCTGCGAAACTCCGCCCCGGGAGAATAAGTTACGTCAGTGAAGTCAACCAGTCAGTTAGGAGCGCACACCGAGAGAAACCGAGGCCGGGGAGATCGGACCCAGGCCAAGTGAGTCAGTCGCATCAGTCTGTCAGTGAAACCTCGTCGCGGGAAAGCCGACAAGCGGCAGGTGGCGTGGCGTTCGGTACCGCCACACCGGGACGCGCAGGTAGTCAGGATCGGGAGCCGGCTCGTGGAAGTCAGCCGGGCAAGAATCACAACATTAAGGGGTCAGCCATATCGGGACGCGAAACGCGGGGTTCGGGGCGCAGGGAGGAATCAGTTAAACAGTTACCAGAGTTACATTGGACGAGCAATTTCACCACGCCGGGACGCGTGACTTTACTGAGTAAGTCAGTCAAGTCAGCCAGTCACCAGTCACCAGTCAGTCAGTTACAATAATGCACCGAGAAGGTGGAGTCGAGTGGTGAGCTCTAACAAGGAGCGCCATGTCGAGATAGTGGGATTAGTCCAGTGCAGCCCGTAACCGAGAAGGACGGATGGGGGCCCGCCAGGGGTACCTCGCAGGGGCATGGTAGGGAAGTAAGCAGTCAGTTACAACCCTACGCCGAGAAGGGGGCGAGTGGCGAGCTTCAACGAGAAGTGCCACATCAAGAGGAAGCCAGCTGACTGCAACACACCAACAACAGCCAGTCCGAGGGCCTGGAATAGGGGACATCCAATCACCAGATTTCATCTACTGTCGGAACATATCCGGGCCACCCCAACTCACCAGACCTCAACTGCCGGAACCACTACCCCGCAACAAGTGCAGATAAGAAACAACTTCGTCACTTAGGGACGTGTCCTGTCACCTAATGCCCCCACATCTTCGGAAACGTAGCCAGAACACTGTAATCAGCCCTTCAGGCCAAGAACTCGCAGGGCGTTGAAGTATGAGTAAATTCTCGGCACAAGGTGCCGGGAAAGTATGTATAAACTCCCGGAGAAGTTCCGGGAATGTATGAATAAATTCCCGGGCATTTAAACATGTTAAAACCCAAAACGTGATGAAGTAATTGTGTGATATACCCTCAAACTTCAAGGCACCCTATAGCCTGTGCCATCGAACATTAACTGAGGACACTAGTTCCCCACAGGTGGGGAATAGCGTCAAATACAATCTAATAATTTTTGTCGGTAATGCAACTCGCTGCGATAGTATTATACAAGAGGAATAAAAAATATAATTTATTCTGCTGCGCAGGCACGATAAATTATTGATAAGTATTTGCAAGTGCCGGCAAGTAAAAAAAAAATCTTACATTGCCACACTTTGTTAAGATTCAGTATCAATGATAATACTTTAATTTATAATATATGTAATATTCTGCGTGCGGCCGATTTCAAAGAACGACGAAGGAAAAGTGTGGAGTGGAGAGATTTGGGCGGCTCTTAACATCGAAGTCTCGATAGTCGATGAGGGTGAAGCGATTTGAGGGTTGAGTAGCGTAGGGACGCGGGAAACGTAAGATCCCCAAGGAAACCCGCCAACGAGCGGCATCGTCCTGCACGATTCCCACGTTCAGAAGCCGGCGAGTGACCCCACCGGGAATCGAGCCCGGTCGGCTATGTGGGAGGCGAGTAGTCTGACCACTACTCCATCGTGCGGCCCGAAGGAGAAATGGCTATCCTGACAAATACGTGGTGGTAAGAAAATACTGATTGCGGTTGTAATTTTTATTTTTGATTCTCTTCACTAAAAGATTTTGTTGTTTTTATTTTAAGAAATAATCGCGTTTTAAGGACGAAATAATAATTGTAAAGTACGTTTATTAATTCAGTCATATATTTTCGGTTTTTATCTACATTCGCACATTAGTCTCGCAGACGTACTTTCTTCACGAAGTTTTCTGGAAGTCACGAGTGAAGTAATAAATCGCCGGGAGACGTCTTGCGAGCATTTCCCTCTCGTCTGTTCGTTGTTATAGACTAAAAATGACGAAAACCGATTCTTCGTCTTCTGCGCATGTACCCAACATTGACCCGACCCAAACCAACACAACTGTCAAAGTCACATAGTCAGCAGTGATGAACGTGTTTGTTCATATCTTAATTTATAAATCACAAGCTCTATCATATTAATAAAAGATATTTTTTCGTATTTGAATGTAATAAAATTGCATTACAATTGGTTGGGGGAAGTATACAAATATCTCAGAGCACTTGTTTACTAAACGGTATTCTAACCTCAAATCCAATCCACGCCAATTTTGCAAGTCATGTTGGAAGAAAAGCAGTTCAATGATTGAGTATGGAGATTGGTTGTGCTCAGCCAGCGAGATCGGTCTTTAGTCCATTCTCGGTTACTTCCAATTTTTCAGAAGCCTAGCTTAAGTTCTACTTCCAATATATTCCTCCGCCTCATGCAAACAAAGCTTAACTACGTCTAGAAAAATAACACCAAAAGGACAACGCACCACATTCGTGCGCACTAACTGTAATAATATTTTCCATAAGAACTATTTCTTACTAGACATTACAGCACACCAATTTTCTCCCTGTTTTTTTATAATGCTTATAAATTGGATGTTACAGTTTATAGATAAAATATAAGTTAAAAATCAATTTAACCAAAATTAAGGTTTTTTATGTTAGCACATGTATAAAACGCTTGTCATACGTGAAATATTTAGGAAAAAGCCAAGCACGGTAAACGTAGGGTGATTTTTCAAAGGTTTGATAAAAAAAAGTGTGAAAATCCCGCAAATAGACTATACCTCATCTTTAGTCTATGGTCGTTGTCGCCGCCATAACGGCCAGAACTGCAACAACGCATCGGACTCTGCAATCGCAAGCCGACGGGACAGCTCCATCTACCCCCACGCCCTGTATAGGCAGCCCGGCCCACGCGGGTTGCCACTGACAAATTAATAATTCGGGCGTTCGATTCTCGGGCGCCTTTTGATGCCAGCGTTGTACAACAACGGCCACGGCCGGGGACCCGGGCGATATACTCAAACGTGTAACTCGTTTCTCGTTTCACATGAAGGCTAACAAGAGCCGGATCTGCCCTCACGCCCCTCTCCTAGGGGCTGGACTGCGTAAACCCCCTCCACTACTTCCTGCCCTTGCTCCGGGCCACCACTGAAATATTGGCTTTCTGCACGTAACAAAATATTCTGGCAGCGCCCGCAGGGATGGAGCGAGAGAGCGGGAGAGGGCGAGGGATAGAGACACGCACAATTGGCGGCGGCCCGAACAAAGCACAACGCTCGAATTTCACAGTAAATTAGCTCCTTTTCACTCGTGAAATCCTGTGGGCGAGTGAGAGCAGTGGCGGTACTGGGGGAATGGGGGTTGACGGCCCCCCTGGGGCGCAACACACACACCCACCCCCCACACTGCAAAACCCTCTTCGTCCCAGCCGAGCAGTTGCCTCGCCAACCCGTGGGCTGTATCGGCCCGCGAGCACGTAATATGTTACGGGGATGAATGGGTGCTGCGGTGGGATATAAAGAGCAACTATTCCAACTCCCTCCCTTTTTACCCTCTCCCCGGGGGGTGAGGGCGACGAGGTAGGCTGTATTTCCACGCGCGTTCTAACAGCGAGCATCGCCCCACGCGAGCGGCGATCTCGTCTTCTGCGCCGCAGCCCGGCCCTTTTGACGATGGCATCTGCCTCGCTCGCTCCGGAAACGTGCCTGGAGCCACACTGGCTGCAACGCGATGTGGAAGATCTCCCGTGTGGGTTCGGCTGGCTTCTGGCAGTTTCATCTCGCTCTGCGTCGTCTGCAAAGTCAAGTTGCAAACAAGAAATCTGGAATCAGTGTTTTCAATCAGTAGAATTAATTTTCTGTGAAATGAGGGTTTTACTGCCAGGCCAGTGAAACTCACTAGGGATCGTTAGAAACCACTGTTTAGTCGGTGAATACCAGCAGCTAAAATGGACAGTTGAATTTTACTGGTTCAAGCGAAGCAGTTTCAACAGATCCGCAGTCAGATTAACTGATTTTGAGCAGTTTTAACTGTTTCGATATTAGAGTGTAAAATTGTTGGCAAGTCCGGTTGAAGTTTACGGTTCATGCAGTAAGATTACACGTGAATAAAATTCTAAACATCCAAGGTAAAAACCAAAAGCACACACAGATTGCGGGGAGCACACTTGCTATTCGGGTTAAAAATATAATAATCTTACGGACAGTTAAGTCGAAATTGAATATTAATGCACTAGGCTTAGTATTTCAGTTTTGAAAAAACTCAGCACTCAAAACTTATTTCTCATGTCCAAGATACTTAGGGGCCGCGGTGGCTTAGCGGTTAGCCTGCACGCCTCCCACCAAGGCGAATTGGGTTCCATCTCTGGCCGGGTCACTCCCAGATTTTCGCATGTGGGAATCGTGCCGGACGATGCCGCTGCTCGGCGGGTTTTCTCGGGTACATCCCGTTTCCACCGCCTTTTCATTCCGACGCTGCTCCATATCCCCTCATTTCACACTCATCGGATCTCAAGAGCCGCCCAAAACTCCTCACTCACTCATTCATTCCTTCTCTCGTTGATAGGAATTTCAGCGGTGACCCTATAATTTTATAGTGTAATAATAAAGACAAATATGTGTTAAATACCGCCATGATATGCTAAGTAGCCTACTGGACAAAGGTGTGCTGTATGCCCCAATGCTACGCTAAGTAGCCTCTACCGAAATATTCATACCGAAAAACGATTGTAAAATGCTCCTGTTAGTCCTTTTTCACTTTAAAATATCACACATTGGAGAAGGAAATAGAAAACGGGAACTGGTATTGGGAATTCGCAAGCAGATAATGCTCTATAATATTAAACCGTTTTTGAATGATAGCTACATATAAGACTGCAGCTCTGCGCTCTGGTTGCGCGTCTAGGTAGACAATGCCCTTAAGCGGGTAGTAGGGCTATTCCTTCCTTCTTGGATTTAAGTTTGTGTCACTGTAGCTTACTTTTCAGATAAAATATTTGAAAACGAGGGCTGTCAGAGAAAAGGGCATATATTAACAGATATTTGAAAATCCGCATTATTTTTCCCATGTTGATTTTTGTTGCATCTGTAACCATAATACATATTAACGCATTGTTTAATATTTTTCCAGTCTCACCTGAGAAAATACAAACTTAAATCTGTCAATTCTGGTCTCAGGAGTTCTGTAAAGTAGTTATTTCTCTTATAATAAGAACTAAGATTTTATATTTAATCTTAACAGCAAGTTATAAAGAATTATAGAAACCACTTCATTAATTGTTTCGACAGCAGACCAGTGATACTGGAGTATTTAGATCAGTAGTGTACATATTTCCTTCTGGCACAGACGTTAAGGTGAAAGAGCCAGGAGCCGTCCACCATATTTGATGACATAACCTCCTACGCTGTCATTCTGGCAGGCCGGCAGCCATTTTGTAACCTTGGCCTTGTTGCTGTCTTGTTTCTAGAATTGACCACTTCAGTCTCTGTCATTCCACCTAGCTACTTCATGCTCTGTCAGTCCATATAGCTACTTCATGCTCTGTCATTCCAAATTTTTATTTTTATTCTCTGTCATTCCATCTTGCCTCTCTCTCCCAACTTGTTTCTCTCGTGCACCTTCATCCGCCATCTTGGATATCGTCTGTTGTAGTTCCCTCATCACCTGCTAGGGGTGCTGGTGTCGGCCATGATGTTTATTGTTGTTTGAGTGTGCTACTGTCGTCCGCCATCTTGTTTACACTTGTCCTTTGTTCAACTACCGCCTGCTAAGGGTACTGTATCTCATACAGGAATGAGTCGGTGTCCATATTTAACAGCTCCTGGTCTTCTCTGTACCAAGCCTTCATCACATCGTAATGAAACTTGTACATTAAAGTTTTAGATAGGTCGAGAACAGAGAACCCTGCATAAATAGGTTTGTCAAATATGTCTTCATGTTTGGAATGCAGGCGGGCCAGATTCTGATCGTAAATTGTGTGGTCGAGGAACGTGGGCTTGACTACCAGTTTCTTGATTCTCTTCTTGTTGCTACCAGTTCGAGTTTTAGTCGTTTTCTCTTTTTTTCGATAAGTGAATTTTCTTTATCTTTAATCCATGTGATACAGCTAGTTTCAGGTTGCGGTAGTGGACGATGTAGTTATTTTTATCTTCGAGAGTAGTCAACAGTTTCAGATTCTTTGAACCAGCGGGGTGCTCATTGACTGATAGGAAAGGCAAATCTTTGTGGTCATGCAGGTCTGTGGGATATTCTATGTCGACTTCGAGAATATAGCCAGCATAAGCATTGTCTGACACGGACACGGCATCGATGCTTGTGTTCTCGGCCCACATTAAACAACATACTGGGAGGTGCAAACTCATGGTCCAACCGTACAAGTTGTTGGCATCCAGGTACTGCAGGTATGTCGTCAGCTTGCTGGTACTGTTTTTTTTCTGGCGCATAGCTGTTCGCTACCGCATGTCGTTTGATGCACTGGGCCACGGCACCATGGATGCCTTCCTCGACGAACATGTACATATCATAGTCGGTCATTAATTCGAGTTGTATCCCCGTTATCCAAAGCATGGAATCAAAAGCGAACCCTGGGGTGCTGACATTGTGTGTGCAATCGAACTTGTATGTGGAAATGCACAGGTCCCTAAAGTTTTAGAATATATCGACACGGAGAAGGACATCTATCTTGAAGTATATTTCACGATATTTCCAAAATTAAGTGCATCCGAGTGCTTGCCATACTGTCTGGGCGCAGGCATAATCATCCTCGGTGATTCCAGAGTCTGTCAGCTTGTTGTAAAATTTATTTTGTGGGGGCAACTGTGGCTCATTCAACTTCTCCCAGCTGTCTACAAAATCGTAAGTGAATAAGCCTTTTCGTGTGACAAGTGTCAGTAGGTTTGGGTTGAAGAACTTCTGCATATTTGCTAATATTCGAAGTGGTAAGTACTCGGCCAAGGATGTCAGACTGCGTACCATTGCACAGAAAGTATCAACAAACTGCACAGAAAATCTGTCACCCAACTGCTTCTAAAAATATATAATTTCTTCTTTTGTTTATGGAATAATGTTAATTTTTTCTTTTTCATACCCTAAATTATTGATGGTAAAATTCTCTTCATAGCTCAGATTATGGAAAAATACAACCAGTTTTTTCGGGCGTTGGCGAAGCAAATTGCAGCTGTTGCACGCAGCCCCGATGTACTTGCCGGTAAAATTGTCACAGTCCCTAGCTTTATAATTTTCAACAGTAAATTATCAGAATCAATAATAACTCGTCGTGGCCTGACTATAACTTGCATGTTCGGTTGGTGTGAGCGGCTCCATCTTCATCGCAGTGGCATATGTATCCTTTACTTTTTCCCGATATCCATGATGGTGTCCATAAATTTCTTTTCTGCATCACATAACATGTACAGTATCAGCTCAGTAGGCAGTGTGGAGGTAAATGCTGCAGGAATCACACCATTGTCCCCCTTTACATACACACAGAAACTGTAGGCCTCGTGCTTTTGGCATGCATATGTGTGCGAGTGGCTGGTGTCCATCTGGCAGGTGTGCACTGGTTTCAGCAACGCCTCGAAGTAAGCATACACTATGATGGGCAATTTATCTCCAAAATGATAATTTTTAAATTTCAAAACAGGTAGTCTACCATCTTGCCCTGGCTTAGGCATTTAGGCGCGCATTGGTGCATGGTTTTTGCTATAACGCCTGTGCTGCTTTAGACACTGTTGACCTGTCAACCGAGTAATTCTTGGTATGTCATGGAAATATGCGAATCACCTCTTGCAAACGTGAAATTCCGCTTGGTGGGTCGTCAACTACGATCGCACCAGTCTTGAAAAATTCTCGATGTAGCTATAGTGAACATTTTCCTCAGTAGTCAACAGTAGCAGATCAAATTTATTTTTCTCTACTTTTACCACTCGTGCAGGTACGGCCTTCTCCTCATAGGCGAGCTAGTGCACATTGACTGACACAGTAGGGTTGTTCTTTTCAAATATTTAAATTTGATGCAGTGGAGTCGGGAACTTGAGGCCTGTAAAATCAAATTTGCTTTCTAGGGCTCCGTAGCGGTGGTCGACTCGCTGTAGGTTCTCGCCTTCGGCATACCGTGCCAAACTCGTCCACTTGTAAGACATCTGGAAGTCACTATTCTGTGGGTTTATTACTGCATGGTTGTTTTTTTATGGTGGCAGGCAAATCGATGTATGAAGAGATGCGGAGGGGATCCAATTTATTAAAGCGAAGCTGTAGGTGATTGACACTCGACAATTTCCAGATCGAACCCCTTTCCTTGTACACCTGTACATCAATACACATTTTCTCAATACTATCCGTCACAGTTTCTTCAATATCGCTAACCTCGTACACAGGGATATTCTTTGTCTTGAAGGCCCTCTTATCAGACCCCTCGTCGAATGGTGTAAGTTTGGTGTAATGACATTCCAGCCACAAATTAAATTTTAGTGCCCTGTTTTCTTGTACTTCGCACAATAGCTGACAAATTTAATTTTGTTTCATCTTGGATAATTATGTACAGATATACTTTGTTGTATTACTGTTGTTTTCTGCTACGTATGTTTTCATATTCGACCTGGATGCTGTTTCTGCCTCGGTGAACCCACATGCAATGTTCCCCCCTGGACCAGCAACGATTCGCGGCCTTGATTCAGGAACTGAGACAATGGGCTGTTCAAATCAGGGGCACTTGGTGGGGAGAGGTCCATTGCATTTGGCAGCACGTACTCTCAGATTGCCCACCCTCGTGAAAACTCTACCACAATCCTCGCAAGTGTAAGTCTTCTTTTTCTGGGTTAAACCGACAGCTTGCCTCGTGCCTTCGCGCATCGCCTTCACTTGCAAATTGTGAATTACAAAATTTACATTGTGATGATGCCGCCCATTTCGCACTGCCCGTACGTGATCTATAATGCTTCTCGTAATTATACTTGCGATTTATAGTTGTCCCACACCTATCACACACTTGTTTATCCCCCTTAAGTGGTTTATGTGGGCACTGGCGTTCATGGCACAGCTAATTCTTGCGGAGATTAAAGATACCCCGCAAAAACTGCAAACAAAAAGGTTTTGGTGAGACAGTTCTTACCATAGAAGACGACGAAGCAGCAGAACTCGAGGTGGTAACGAGTGGAACCCAGCCGTCCATTTCCTTGTAAGGGATCACCAACCTGAAAAATACATTCGCAGTAAACATCAAAGTTTTATAACAGTACCAAAAAATCACATAATTACATACAGTTTTGTTTAAATATGCACATTACATATTAGCTTGGAAATTTTTTTACAATGAACCTACTTTTGATTTTTTATTAGCTGAAAACTTATTTTTGATAGATTTTAAAAATACGCTGAGTAATTTACATCTGCCTGCAAGTACAAACATTTTTAGTTATGTTACCATTCGTACTTGGTACTTCACTAGTATGGTACATTTAGAAACAACTTAACAACTTTGATATGGTGCATACATTTCGTTAAAAAACACTCTTTACCATTCCAACTCTATTTGCTTTTTTTTAATTTTTTTTTTTTTAAGTTTTCATAGCCAGGGTCATCCACTAGAATGAAATAAGTTATGAAGAGCATTAGACATGTAAGTATAGTGTCGTGACATGGTTTTTAACAGGAAATGACAACAGGGAGAACTATTTTTTTTCGTATCAATATTTAGCTTGACAGCAAACATGTTTTCTTTCGGTAATGCAGAATAAAACACGTACGCAAGCAATATTCAAATTATCACGTCAAATAGGGGCACCCCTCCGAAAATATAGCTTTTGCCTCAGGCCCCCAAAATCATCCGGGTGAGCCTGGTCATAGCATTGTATGAAGTGATTTACACGGATATTATTTAATTGCATAAAATAGCATTAATTTATTTTGCCCCACAAACTTACCAGAAACAGCAGAAGGACTAAGCTGTTAAGCGCTGATAAAAGCTGGATCTTACGACTGGGCTATACAACCGAACGCGTGATGGCTGCTTGGTGATGGATAACCAGGAGTAAACCTGCAAAAACACATACAATTTTTATTCAACGGATGTACATCATATTTAGCAGGACCAAAAAAAAAACGATGTAGGCCAAGCATAGCAATGAAAAAAAATTCGCATTCTTCGCAAAATGTGAAATTAGCTAATGAAATGAAGAGGGAGACACCTGCCAAATAACTGAGAAAAATCCACGATGGCCCAGCTGGGAATCACTCCCGGAATGCTGTGGAGGGGAGTCAAGTCAAAGCTACCAAGATCTACTGTGCGAGACTGGCCAAATGTTTCGTTTAAATAAAATTACACATCTGGTTAAGTGAATTCAACCATGGAAAAATAACGATTTAGGCAATATTATTCAAATGATGCACTCAGACTTGGTCAAAATTATCGTTTATGGTATCCTGCTCGAGTAATATGCAGCTCCTGTTAGCTACATACAGTTTCTTGTTAGCACACGAGATCCAGTAGTGTTCTTTCTCTCATTCTCAAATATTACCAAACGAAGAAACTAACTACTTAGTTTTCCTACTACCGTACTGTATTTCTAAAACATATTGAGAGCAGTGCGTTCACTACAATTATTTTACGGTATTCCGCTCACAAACTATAAAATACTTTGTTCTGTAGTAACACAAACATTGCATGTACAGTCAAGCAGTAGAAAGATTTTTTACAAGCACTTATGCTATCTAAAGATCTACACGAATTAATTCTTCAAAATGGGGTTGTTGGCCGTACAATGCATTTAATTTTAAGACTACATTGTTTATACATTAAGGCTCGAACAACATTCACAACACGGCAGTTTTGGGCTGAATTCTATGGCTTGGAGGTGTAGCAGTGCACGTGATATATTATTTAACACATATCTTATGTTGCATCGTGCATCAATCTTTCACAATTTTGTCTGTATATTTGCCGTAAGTATTACGTTACGATAACAGTTAGCGCTCTTGGACATTAAGGGCGCTTGCATGGCTACTTACGACTTTTCCGAGTCTCTGCTAATGATCAACTTTCATGGAAATAAAATTACATCAAAGCAACAACGAACCACTTTCGTGTGCGTATTTCTTACCAACACGCCTATGTCCATTATTTATATATTAAATATAGTTAAAAGGTAAATGTAGCCAATAAATTAATGATAACTTATGATACACGACAGCAGAGATAATGCACATCCATCGCCATCTGTCGCCTGGCTCACAGATAGCGCAGGCCCCCTCACCCTCCTACATTTCCGCCTTTGTACCTCGCCTCGGAGTCAATAACTGCATTCTCAATCTTTGATCTGCGGCGACTCTCTCTGTTGTTATTTTTATATGAACCGATATTATTACTAACAATCCAAGGCGGCAAGTAAACATTTTATATAATTTTTTTTATTGTAACACATTTTTCCTTTGTCTTTAAAAATACACTATATGAATATCAATGTAATATATTGTCTTTCGACTAGTTGTGTGTCCCTGCTTCTTGCCCATTTGATTTCGTTAAAAATATAAAAAAATTAAAGTTTTTAAATTAAAATAATGGATTGTTTTTAATATATATATACCTTGTTTAAATGTTCAAGGTGGCAGGATGGAGAGGGGAGACCAGTCCAAGAAGGCCATAATGGGAGGGGTGTTGTTGTAAGGGGATGATGGATGGCAGTGCGTACAACAAGAAACTTCACCGAAGAAAAATAAAACTATTTTAAAAATTAAACTAAAAATGCAATAAAAAAATAAATTATAATAAATTATTTTAAACTTTACATAATATTTTTAAGTGCGCCTTTTCACAATTAATAATAATAAAAAATTTTTTATATAAATAATTAAAAATATTATTATTACAAATTCTTATTTTGGAATAATCATGATAACTGAAACTTGCATTCGTTTAAATATAACATTTCCGAATGATGATGAAAGAGGTGACGGTGTTGCAATGCATATACCACATTTAAAACTTTACTTAGCTATGTGTTTCGGTGGCCGAGTGTTTTAAAGCATCCACCATGTTGGCGTCCCAAGGTCTGGCAGTATGGTCCTGTACCACTCCAGACGATATTTTGAGCTCTGTGAAAATTAAATAGCTGCGCCCCTAGCACTCTACTCCAGAACCAACATGGCGGCTGAGCGAGAGAAACACCAGCACTCCTAGCAGCGGTAGTTGAAAAAAGGACAAGTGGAAACAAGATGGCGGACGACGGTGGCACACTCTAGCAGCAATAAACATCATGGCCGAAACCAGCACCCCTAGCAGGTGATGAGGGAACTACAGCAAACGATATCCAATATGGCGGACGAAGAATGTGCAAGAGAGAAAAGAGGTTGGAGAGAGATGCAAGATGGACAGCGAATGGCTCCTACCTCCTTCGCCTTAACGCCTGTGCCAGAAGGAACATATGTACACTACTTAGATCGATTCCATCCAATATATGAACTATTCGCGGTAGTTTCACATTTTTTGAACCAAACCTTTGAAAAATCTTTCCATGTATAACGTGTTTAGTTGTTTCTTAACCCGTTCGGTCGGTCACGAATTAATTTCTGAGGTCAAGTGTTGCAATTTCGAAATTTTTTCGTATGCGTTCCTTGTCTAGAATTTTTTTTTTTTTTGCAAACAGTGAACAACGTGCTGCGTGCTCGATCATATTGACATAACCATTCATATCAAAAAGGTGTAGAAAATTCTACAGATTTGATTAACCACACGGAAGGCTCTCAAAACACTAGGGACTAGTCCATTGATGTGTAGAGTATTGGTCATAAATGTCATTCATTTGCAACGCATCAACGGCCGTTGACACGGTGACTGAACGGATTAAATAAGTCATGTATCATAAACGTTTTTTATTCCTGCTAACATAAAAGTATCTTATTTTTGGTCAAATCGATTTTTTACTTCTCTTTTATCTATAAATTATGCATGAATAAAACCAGAGAGAAAAAGGTGTTATGGTAATGCCTAATAAGAAATAGTCCACACGCAAAATATTATTAAACTGAGTGAGCAAGAATGCAGTGCATTGTCTTTTTGGTGTAATTTTCTAGACTTAGTAAAGCTTTGTTTGCATGAGGCGGATGAATATCCTGAAAGTAGAACTTGAGCATGGCTTCAGAAATGTCGGACGTAACCGTGAACTGCATGTAATTTCTAATTGAGCCATTTTCACACGTTTATTGTGTTATTAGAGAACTTTATACAATTTCCAATGATGTCATTTCCATCAGTTTTTATTTGTTCTCAAGTCAATTTGACTGTATCGAGTTTACAGAATACTGTCTCACGTCGAATGATGTGAAACCATGTGCGCCGAACCTCGTCTTTGTGTGAGAACGCCATGACGCTTCCTCTTCCGAGACAGTTATCGACGTCATATTCTAGGATTAACTTCTCGCCCCCCCCCCTGGGCACGCACAAACACACGCATAGTGTTCATCACGCAATATGCCACTCTCCCGCTGACAAGACGCCACTTATTCGCAACTGTAATTAATTAAACCGGTTTAGAGCCGTAAATGCCGAGCTCGTGTCAGAGCGGATGCTGCGTCTCATCCCGCGCCGTTGCTAATGAAATGATTAGACGGCGGATCGTCTCGCTCATTAGCGAACCATTTGATTGGCAGCTTCAAGCTCCAAAGCTTCGGAATGTCACTCAGGGCAATGTGGCCTGGCACGTGTTGTAGAATCGTAGTTGTCGTGGACTTCATGCTGCTTGAATATCTCTAGCGAGGTTCCTAATACGACGTCTAATTTGTTGATCGATATTTCGTAGTCTCCCGTGAAGCTGCATTTAAATAATATGTAGAGATGCGGAAATTTTGCGGATTCATTCGAGGACAAGCTTGACTTCAAACGCGCTTACCTTTGATTACTTTCTCAATTGGAACGCAGTTTTTTTTGGCCACGTCCTCGACGTGTTTGAGCCGGTAACTAAACTGAAAGGAAACAAGACCGAATCCTCTATCACCTGGCCTGGGGTAAATTTGGAGCATCAGCTAATGAACAGCTAGGTGCTGGCTGAGTGCACAAATGATTCTGGAGTCTACCTCCTTGCTAAATGAATCCGCGAAATTTCCGTTTCTCTATCTCAGCGGTAAAAAAAACTCATAATTCCGTATTAATGCTTGAGTTTCCCGTGTATAAACTATAAAGATTAATCCGCTTACCACTTACTTTCAAATTGAAAGCTCCGTATTGTGTAGTCCGCTTACATGGGCAAATACGAACATAGGGGACAATGAAGTACCCTTCCAGTTCTATTTAGAAATTAAAATTGACCAATAAACTCGTGGGTTTATACTTTCGCTCCGAGACGCCAGATTTTTTCTGGACTGCGTATGTCATTCGGAAATTCTCTAGCGTGTTGTATACGTTAATCTTCTAGTTATTCCAAGATAATACTCGAACTTCAGCTTAATTGTTAAAGTCACGTCCACCTACAAAATAACACGAGTGTAGGCTGTCACCAAATACTTTCGTGATGTTTTTTCCTGGCCCCTAACTATTGCGCTGTTTTTTTTTTAACTGTTAGTAATTAATTTTACCTTTTCAATGTAGCCTACTTCATTGCTTTGAAGATTACCACATTTTACGAAAATTGTGAAAATGTAAGAAGAGCTGGTAGTTATAGTATTTTTTGTAATAAACCGTTATTGAAATAATGCCATATATTATCCTCTTAGTAATTTAAGGTTATTTAGCAGTCAGTACGTTGAGCCTTTTACAGTTTCACAATTTTAGTTTTCTAATTATTTATAAGGATTCGTGATCATAGCCGTTATTTACGTGACAGAGTATTCCTAGTAGCTTTCTATATACCATAATATTTCTTAACATTATAACTTGTCGCCTCGTATTCACAACTTTTGTTTTAAATCTTACGTCTCGTCTGGTAAATAATCTGCTTTATTTCAAGTACACCGAGGAAGTGTAAGTACTTGTAATAACTCAGTTAATCGGTCCCGTATTTTCTTGCTATAAAATGTTAGGAATGAAATAGAACGCCATATGTCATATACGATACTGATTTTAAAAGAACTTTGTATTTCAAGAAAGCGCACCTTTGTGTTAGTGTTAGATTTTCTCAAAAAGTAGCCCAAGCCAAATAACTGCCAAATCACGGGAAAACCAGTCACAAATAAAACTTGTTTCTCTAAAGCGCAGATGTTAATAAACCATGGTATAGCCTCGAATATTATTATTTATTCTAGTCTACGGGCAAGAATGTGACAAGTCTCTGCTGATACCCTGTTTTGATATAAGCCGATTTTCTCTTAGATATTATCGTTAATGCAGAACCAGAGAGTATGACACACAGAATAAGTAAATACATGAACATATTATTGGAATAGCTGTCAATTAATTTGTTATCCAGCGAAACGTTGCCATTAAATAAGCGCATGTTTTGTAAATCTTTAAACAGTTCGGGATGATGTACTTTTGTATTGTGTCGATGCATTTAGCGTTGCAAGACCATGCGGTAAATGGTGATTACTGTACATTTTCACACACCAATATTAGACAGACAGAACACTGAGCTACAACAGGATGTTAGTAATACTTAATAACAGTACTACATTTTATGATAATAATAAAAGTTTCAATTGTTAGGTTTTGTATTTTACGTGTTCCTAAACAGTGAATTTTTTTTTTTTTTGCTGTATTGTGAAATATATTTATTAAAATTGACCCAGTAAACGTGCATTGTTTTGATAAGGTCATTTCTAGTCAACAAAATTCTGTCAATGATTACAGAAAGTGTGCTTATTTTGCCACCACTAAATATTTTATGGTCATAAGGGAAAAGTTTGTTATTTTCAGATAATATTCGGCAGAGTATATTTTAACAGATATTTTAAGTAACTTTGAGTTATATTTTCCTATGTAAGTAGTAAATTTCAAAGCAGTTACTCAAGTAGAGTTTAACTCTATTGGGCCCTTTGGAGCAAACAAGCTGAATTCATCTTTTAATAAATTCATAAGATGTTATAGCAGGTAACGGTTTTTTTCCAATGAACAGTCAAGACTCCTTGGCTTCCACTAGCTTTAGCACAATGTTAAAATATATTAGTGTTTAATATGAAATTTTACTTCCTGTGACCACGTGGTCATGCAACAACCACACTCTCAAATTAGGCACAATATTATTTATTTTTTTACAAGTGCGTCGTTGTTAATAAAAACAGACTTAAAAAAAGGTCACTGTCTGAACACTTGATTTTGATTGCCTTGTGACAGTTCGTGAAACATTGTTGAAGACATGCGCGGAAGACGAAAATCAGTGTGTAATTTATTCGTAGTATCTTTACACTTTTTCAAATTAACTTTTGAAAATTTACTCCATGTATGGCTTGTAGGTTTGTTTCCCAAATGTGTCATGTGCTGCAAGCGTTTTATACTTCTGTTAACGTAAAGAAATGTTAGATTTTTGTTGAATTTATCCCTTATTTATATTTTACATATAAATTACACTGAAGAGCCAAAAAAACTGGTACANGACGACGTGGCATGGACTCGACTAATGTCTGAAGGTATGCAGGAGGCAATTCGCACCATGAATCCTGCAGGGCAGCCCACAAATCCAATCTGCGGCAATTTTAGAAAGGGTTGCACGTCTGTCACGTTTAATNCATGAATCCTGCAGGGCAGCCCACAAATCCAATCTGCGGCAATTTTAGAAAGGGTTGCACGTCTGTCACGTTTAATGATTGTCGTAAGTCGTCGTTTGTCCCGTTCTTTCACGATCTTTTTTCCGGCTGGAGCGATGTCGAAGATGTGATGTTTTACCGAATTCCCGATATTCACGGTACACTCGTGAAGTGGTCGTACACTCGTGAAATGGTCGTACGTGAACATCCAAATGTTATCGCTACCTCTTGGAGATGCTATGTCCCATCTCTCGTNAATGTTATCGCTACCTCTTGGAGATGCTATGTCCCATCTCTCGTACGCCGACTATATAACCACGTTCAAACTCACTTAAATCTTGATAACCTGCCATTGTAGCATCAGTAACCGATCTAGCTGCCGACCGCATCGCGTTACTCTGATTGGTTCCATACGTGTGTTATTTGCATACGCACACCTATACAAGTTTTTTTCTCTCTTCAGTGTATAATACCTGACTTAATATTTCTATGAATAAAAACCGAGAGAATATAGGTGTGTTGGTAATGCCAGTAAGAAATGGTTCTCGTGAAAAATGTTATTAAACTGAGTGCGCACGAATGTGGTGTATCGTCCCTTTGGTGTAATTATCTATAGATAGTTAGGTAAGCTTTGTTTGCATGAGGCGGAGGAATAGCCTGAAAGTAGGACTTCAGCTGGGTTTCAGGAAAGTCGGAAGTAATCATGAGTGGACTATAGCTCAGTTGCAAACTGCTATCAATCGTGACCTACACAAAGTACTTGACATCCCAATACAACACAATTTCTGGATATTTTGGAAAACATTTTTACTAGTGAACCATGCAGGACTTGTTTCAAAATGAGTTTGCTGTGAACATTTAGTTCCATATGTAAAACCGAGAACGAATTTCCAGAAAATCGACACATCAGGACAACTTATGTGCCATATAACAAACAGGTAGAAATATTTATTTTCGCCAAGTTACCGTATAACTCATGCGATACAATTCACGTGAGGATGTACTGTTGAAGACTTCCCTCAAGTTTCTTAGTGCTAGACATGCGGTGTCCATATCGGGAGATGTGATTTTTTTCCAACACTAGCAGGTACTCTGCTCACACAGGTAAAGGGTAAATTTAGGTTTTAAAAATTAATTGTTAATGTGAATGCTATATATGTTCACGATTTGGTTAACTAAGCTTATAAATCTGCATTTAACTCCAGAGCAATAAAAATATTCCACTATGAAATATTAAACTCCCAGCTTTTTGTAACTCACCGAACCGTATGAGTTAATGACGAAGATAATTGCTTAAAAATTAATATTTTGGTCATTATTTTTAATTGTAATTGTTAAAAATAAGTATTGAAACCTTAAAGTATATTTATAACAATAAGTGTATAAAAATTTTAAAATTCATAAAATTTAAAAAAATGTATCTAATATATAAAATTCTCCCGTCACAGTGTTAGTCACTGAACTCCTCCGAAACGGCTGGAGCGATTTTTATGAAATTTTTTATGTGTACTCAATAGGTCTGAGAATAGATTTATGTCTATTTTTTACACCCCTAAGTAATAAGGGTGGCCACCCTCAAACAATTTTTTTTATTGTTTGAACAAAATTTTTATTTTTTATTTTTTTATGCTGTCGTATCAAAAAATACATACCCTCCTAAATGTTCACCCTTCTTCCACCAACCCTTAATTTTTTATAGCGATATTAGTAATNACAGAAAAATAAGTTGCGCTTATTCCTTTCAAACATTCGTGTCGTTTTCTGTTCTGCGAAATTAATTTTGCCTCCTCTATCAGAGTGAATACAAATTCAGCTACCATCTTTTAAATAAAACCTCCAGCCTTTTCAGACTTTAGTCTTCATTTCAGTGTTATAGAATGGCCTTCATCTATTCATGGAAATCTGATGGCAAAGTGAATTTATTCATTGAATTTTTTATTAGAAATGCGTTTGTCATTATGCAGTACGTATGAGACTTTGTCCCACACGGAAGGCCTGGAAAAAATTGTATATCGTAGAAAACGAGGTACTGCAGAAACTGCAAGCGTAGTTTTCAACAGAAAAATCACGAATAACGGGAACTAGAAGAGAAAGAGTTTCAAGGATTTTATTTTCCTTGGCAAAGGAAAAACCGTTTCATGTTTTTTTTTCCATTCATCCATTCTATTAAAAAGCTCTGTATCGTGTTGAATGGGGCCCTTTGTTCTTCTATGACCGAACTAATTATTTAATGCATTAGTTGCATTGCAGAGTTTTTTCTTTAACATTTTTGTAAGGTATCCAATCATAAACAAACATTTATTTCAATAGCTTTTATACTGCGCTGTGTGTGTACAGTTTACCTCGCCAGGGACTATTGTACGCATTTTTGAAAAGAGAGTTTTCCATTAAATCGGTATTGATAAAAATTTAATTTGATTTATAATATCTCTTACACAGATGTAAATCACCAACATTTAATTTGCCCTTACGTTGGAAGAAGAACAACAACAAAAACAATAGATAGCGTTCTCATACTCTACTAGAAGTAAAGTACGTCGGTTAAGTAAAAGTCAGTTTGAATTTGTTTCAATTAAGTGCTTCCTTTAATGACACGTAGGGTTCAAACACATTCCAGAACCCTTATATCACAGACAAGGAAACCGAAAATGAAAATATTAGGGTAGATATTGCTTGATAATATTGACGGTTTTTATAATCTGGAAGTTGTGGTCTATTTAATTTACTGTGACGTCGTGGAAGGTATACTTGCGTGTGACCTCTGACCTCTGCTTCACAAGTATACAGGCCTCGCTTCCAGCGCTTGCTCAGCAACACTGGAAACCAACGCATCTCAGCAAGTATACAAGTATACTCTTCTCTACAGGGAAGAGAAAGGCACGCCAAACAAAACTTCTGCTTTTATAAAAGAATGCACACTTTCTTTGACTGCTTTAAGGCCATTGGCCACGAAAAAAAGTTGTTATTTTATATTTTTACCACATACTTTTCAACTTAAAGACATTGTTTATGATTAATAATTGTTTCTCAAATAGTATAGTATCTGCAGAATGACTTGCCAAAGTAAAAATTTCACTGTTTTTATGATGTACAAATAAAATTAACNAAATAGTATAGTATCTGCAGAATGACTTGCCAAAGTAAAAATTTCACTGTTTTTATGATGTACAAATAAAATTAACCAAACTACTTGCAGAAAATTTAACGAGGGTAACTTAAAGGTCTTATCTTAATTGACTTTAAAGTATGCTTAGCAAAAGTAGTTTTACAAAAAATTAAGCGGCAATATGCAAGAATTTACTTATTTTCTGCAATTTTTTGAAATTGCAAAAACATTTCCTTGAAAGACTTTATAGAATTCTTCAAGTATTTTTTGGCATCTTCTTTCTATGAGATTTATTTCATTTTCATACGTATGTTAGATTTAATTATTTGTACATTTCTTAAGCAGTAAATTTAATAATACCGGATCATTTTGAAATATCCTACACGTGCTTGTTTAATTTCGTTCTTTTAGTTTGGCAACTCAGAAGTACACGATGAAATATTAGTTCATCAGAAATATTCTCCGCCGAATAAAATCGCTTAACTATAAAGTGCGTAACTGAGCATAATTAATGTATTATGAACACTAGCAACAAGTGCAATCAGTGTTATAGGCGCGCGGAGAGCTTGCCACACTCTCCAACACAGAGGGCCATCAACAATCATCCACCGGTACAGCTNAGTGTTATAGGCGCGCGGAGAGCTTGCCACACTCTCCAACACAGAGGGCCATCAACAATCATCCACCGGTACAGCTGGTGAGTTCTGAGGGGGCAAGAAAATGAAGACGTGACGTAAGAAAAATACACCAGCCAATACAAAGCCCACTTATAGAAGTTCCGCATCGCGCTGTTGGAAGTGACGATTCCANGTAAGAAAAATACACCAGCCAATACAAAGCCCACTTATAGAAGTTCCGCATCGCGCTGTTGGAAGTGACGATTCCAGTACATCGTTTCGCCCAGCGTCGAACACGTTAACAGCGTAATGTGTATTTCCAGAGCGTTATAATCGTCGTTTCAAAGTAAGTGTCCCTAAACAACTGAAANTAAGAAAAATACGCCAGCCAATACAAAGCCCACTTATAGAAGTTCCGCATCGCGCTGTTGGAAGTGACGATTCCACTTCATCGTTTCGCCCAGCGTCGAGCACGTTAACAGCGTAATGTGTATTTCCAGAGCGTTATAATCGTCGTTTCAAAGTAAGTGTCCCTAAACAACTGAAATAAGCCAAAAACCCATATAATTTAACACAGCGTATGATTCCAGGCTTNCACGTTAACAGCGTAATGTGTATTTCCAGAGCGTTATAATCGTCGTTTCAAAGTAAGTGTCCCTAAACAACTGAAATAAGCCAAAAACCCATATAATTTAACACAGCGTATGATTCCAGGCTTTAAGAGGACAAATGCTGCCACACAGATTGTATAACTTGCAGACAAACAATCACACAATTTCAAACTCAATAGCGGCTTTCTCGTGAAACCGTTCGCCCAAATACGCATCACCAAAGTAACTATTATGTTGTTAATTTACAAATGAGAATTCTTATCCACCACAAAAGGTTTTATCTCTGCCAAGAGTTTCAACATTTTGTACGATTAAAACATCTCACCAATATATTTTCAAATATCAGTTCAAGAAAACACAGTCTTACGTGGCTTTACAATAATTTCAAATGAAGTAATTCGAAATGTCATTGTTCAAGTATGACAACATCCTGTTTCACATTAATTTATACTTAAGTAGTGTTTTATTTTCTATCTCATTTGTTTAATGAATAGTTCAGAATGATCCAGTTTATGCAATTCAGTGCTTCTCTCGTATTGAAATAGGCCAGGGATGTGTTATTGTTTGATGAGGAATTATTATTTAGCAGATTAAATTGATAATAATAATACGGAAGCGAGGGGACACGAAGACATAGATTTCAGATTATAGAGGAAAGCATAGAATAAAGATCATAGGCTAGAATACAAGATGTGGCATAGAGTGCTTTCAGCAAAAACAATCACCTCCATACAATTACCTCTCTGATCATTTGGCCAAATAGAAATACAGGACGCTCTTTGAGCTGACAGTTTTTTGGATACCGTGGCGTGTATACCGAAATGATACCTTTCTCACATCTCGGGTATAAAAAATAGTCCGCTGAAAACAAGCGAGGGAAACGCTCAGAAACGCAGGCCTCGGGAGCTTTAAGCTGAGTGGGAGCGATGGAGAAAGCTTTGTTCCCCGCGGTCTTAAAGAAGTTCTTGCATAAAGAAAATAAATGAACAATATGAAGGGAACATGAACATCCTTTCACTAGCGGCCACCATCCAAGGAGGAGTAGGGTAAAGCACCCTTGCGGAAGGGGGGCGAGCGGAGCAGGAGGGACAAATGAAATATTCTGTTTCATTTTCTGCGGACGAGTATAAAGTAAGAAGATTCCCCTCCACCGCAGTTGAACCATTATGAAGTTTCTCGTTAAATGCCTCGGAGTAGAAAGAATACATTACGACGCGGGGCCGCGGACATCTCCGGTGTAAATAATGGAAGGTGG
>NQII01004877.1:0-11158 GCA_002778355.1 Clitarchus hookeri
CACGCGTTTCCAAATGAACGAAACACATACCCTCCGAATGTAAGTATACACTTGATAAATTTCTAGCTGTATTAAAGTTTGTAGCTGCGCGGCAGAAACGATCAGAGTACTTCAACGAAAGGAGGTATTGGGGTTGACTTTCTCTTAGAAAGTAAAATATTTCAACGAAATATGCCTTGCCGTTTTTTGATTGGGCAATTTAAATCTAGCAGTTTGTGTACAGTAATCGATTTTAAACAACTTATGGCGCATTACGTTTTTTTAATGTAAATTATATTTAAATACTTCAAAGAGTATCCGCTTTCAACGCTCATCCATATTCATAAATTAATTGCTGAGGTAAAGAAAGTATTTTTTTATCGTAATTCATAATTTATGAACCAACTGGCTTTGTTCAATGGTAGATTTTTAATTTATAAACTAGCGTCTTGCTCTCTCGCCACGCTTGCAAAAGTTACAGGAATATTCAGGTTTACAAGAATTTTGGGTAGAGCTTAAAAAAAAGTTCGTTTGGCAGAAGGCTGTGATAGGCTCACATTCATTACAGACACGATCATTAGGCAACTACTGTAGTTGTGGATATATTTTTTCCCCTCTAGGTTCAGCGACACATTGCTCTGCCACTTTGTTGTTTTCAGAGTCCTCGAAGTTCATCAAAACGTGCAGAACGAACAATGGTCCGGTGTTACAGGACACAGACGTAACTTTTGGATGAAACGAACAATTTTTTTTACATCTATGGTTATTAAGATAAACGACGCCTTGGGTTTGGTTCTGATTCAATAAATTACACGTGTAATCACGCTTACTCATGACTCTGTGAAACTAACTCGCCAACGTGCAAAGGCCATTACATGAACATGGTGAGGTGCTAGAGTGGAGCATAAGAAAATTAGTCGTAGTAATTTTCTGTATGACATTTACTTCTAGAAACAGGTTTTTTTAAAGAAATGTTCCATATGTGCCTATTTTAGTAAGGCCTTATTCTAACTGGCAAATTAGCTAGCCAAAATAGGACAACGCGGTTGTTACCCCATTTTGTATACAATAATTATAAATTAATACCGCGATCTGGTATATGATATTTGCATCAAACGAAACTTACTAAATGAAGAACTTATTGTATACGAAAGTCATTCCGATATAAGGTTTGTATGCAGTGATTACAATAAAAGTTTTAAACCGCGTATATTTACTCTCTAAAATCGAAACAGTTAAAACTGCTCCAAATCATCCGTCCAATGCTCAAAACTAATGGGTGATAAAATAAATTAAAATGGATCGTGTCAGGAATGGACAGGTAGACCGGAGAACTGGCATGACTTTTTCCTTGGCCGGAGTGTACGCAGTTGCGGTACCGGAGCGCAGCCGTTAAAAGGACTTTTACAAGGTGATATTAACCGTGATGTNAGCTCGTCGTCGCTATCACGTTGCACCGCGAGAGGACACCTGGGGAGACTGCTTCATCGCCTGCGCCGGACCCGCGGTGGCCCCCCACAGCAGACGGACATTCGTCCCGCCGTCCTGTCGCTTTAAGTTACACTCCCGGGATGTTCCTCCGCCTCATGCAAACCAAGCTTAATCAAGTCTAGAAAATTACACTAGAGGGACAACGCATCACATTAGTGCGTGCGCACTCAGTGTAATAACATTTTGCATAATACATATTTCTTACTAGGCATTACCAACACACCTGTTTTCTCACTGTTTTAATTATATTAATTATAAATTAAGTATTAAAATTTCTAGGTAAAATATACGTAGAAGTTTAATTGAACCAAAAATAAGGCACTTTAACGATATGAGAAGTATAAAACACTTGTGAGACATAACATACTTAGGAAATAACCAAACATGTAATATGTGGCGTGATTTTTATAAGCTTGTATTCAAAAAGTTTGAAGAAACCGCGAATAGACAATAACATAATCACAAATATCCGCCACTCACGCTTCAGGTCCCATTTTCCTACAGTTCAGCCTCTCAGTCTCTGCTCTCTCGATGGTCCCACTCTGCACGCGCTGGTCGCTGAGCTGTTGCCCGTCATCGTTCCGATGATCGCGCACACTCGCCGCTATTAGCTATTCAAGACTGCCGACACACAGGCACACCGCGGCTTATATAGTTGTGATTACCTGACCCAGAAGGTTCTTCGCACCTCGAGTCGCGCCGAGGGAGGCGATGACCAGACAATTCGCGTAATTTCTCTCAAGTCGTTCATTGTTCCAGAGACGGGAGTGACGTCAGTTCCGTTAGCGTTATCGCGGCCCGTGTGGTGGCCCTGCCTCCCCTCCTTCGGGTAACGGTGATATCATCCTTAGGGATGGATTTCGCTGGGTCCGCCCGAAGGGGGAGAGAAAGGGCAACGAGGCGAAACAGTAACGGGTAACAATATTTAATGTTTCTTTCTTTCTTGGACAGGTGCTAACCATGGCTCTCTGTGTGATTCACAGCATACTTTACCCATGCATAGTTTAACAGTTGGGAGCAATATGTTAATATTTTAATGGATGTCTGTGGCGGCCGCTTACAGCACCTGCTGTAGTGTCATCGCCTATATCATCAAACATGCTATGCTTTAGTCAAATTACAGTTTCTTTAACATGCGTGACATATTCAGTTCAAGAACCTTAAGCCATCCCATACAGCTTAATTTGGAATTGGAAAGGGCTCGTTAACGTCCCCCGGTGTTATACCTGAAGGCTTATCAGGGGGCGGCCTAAAAACTAACTTATGACCTATCTTAAACTAATAGCCATGCCTTGCCTAGGATTCGAACGCAGAACCTCCCGCACCGCAGACTGGCGGCGCGCAACGGGAGGTCGGCTCATGTAGCTTACAGTAATAACCGAGGAATTAATAAGGCATGCTATTCAAGCAAACGCGCCTGGAATACGAACGGAAAACCAATTGGAAAAAAATGCCTCCAGTGTTGTCTGTCGGGATCGACACCACGACCTGCCGAATGCAAATCAGTCAAGCCGCGGCAACAACAAACACGCGCAGTGTCAAAGGAGAATGAAGTGGACAGTGGATTCTAGCGAAGTCAACTGTAATTCAGGTGGTGATAGGTAATCACACCGTTGGATCCTACTTTTTTTGGATGTCTCTATCAATATAATTTTATTGGCTTTATTGGCTAGCCTGCAGTCAGTCAAAATGTTTTAATCTATAAATTCGCAACTTTATTGGAAATACAGGTTTTCGTGATGAAGCCGTATCGGACTTTACCTTCTTATCTACGAGCACTCGGGAGAAATTCTCAACACACCACCACAAAATAAAATGTGGCTGCCAAAAATTGTCTGGTGAGCAACATCAGGATGATTTCCTTTAAAGATCAGCTTTGAGGCAAATGAAATGATATCACAGTACTTGTCAGCTAACACAGGTATGCCCGTTACGCACATCACAATTACATTACATGGCAACGTATGGCAACACTGCATTTTTTGTCACGCAGCCAATAACGTTTAATTGCATTTGTAAAATGGTTAGTTCCATGTCGACAGGATTCCACTGGGGTGAAGTTTTTACTAAACGAAGTTACAACCCCTTAAGCTAATACTGGTGCTTCATAAAGGGTGTTTATAAATTTGCAATACCGTTGCAGCTTGTGATATAAACCCCATACCGTTCAAATAAATGTAAATTGTCGAGCCCATAAAGGTTTTATAACATCTGCAACCCAAGTACTTTGATAAACACGCAGCTTCAAAATTACCGCATTTCCCAGCAAAGTCAGCCCAACTAAGACTTTCGGTGCTGATGTCCCGGGTTCTAATTTACGGGACTCCATTACTGGTCATAGTGTCGCTGTCAATGTTATGATNAATACCGTTGCAGCTTGTGATATAAACCCCATACCGTTCAAATAAATGTAAATTGTCGAGCCCATAAAGGTTTTAACATATCTGCAACCCAAGTACTTTGATAAACACGTAGCTTCAAAATTACCGCATTTCCCAGCAAAGTCAGCCCAACTAAGGCTTTCGGTGCTGATGTCCCGGGTTCTAATTTACGGGACTCCATTACTGGTCATAGTGTCGCTGTCAATGTTATGATNCTTTCGGTGCTGATGTCCCGGGTTCTAATTTACGGGACTCCATTACTGGTCATAGTGTCGCTGTCAATGTTATGATACTATTACTAGCCATTTATCTGATGTTCGGCAGCACTTAATTTATTTCCGTCGTACATTAAACAGAAATCAAACTAATGCTTGGAGATCCATGACGAAGAGTCAATTCGTTGAGAAGTATTTCGGTTACAAAGTATCTTATATAAAAAAACCTCACGAAATCATTTTTGCGCTCCTACTTATAAACTCATCAATGCTGACTTCCTGGTATATGTCAAGTGCAGAAGCGTTCTCCGAAATTCTCATAGCCAAAACACAAGAGTGCAAAACACAGGGTATGAGAAATAAACATTTCAACATTACATTTTGATAGAAGTTGGTATATTGACGTGTTTATCAACAACGTGTTCCTCATCTTCTCCTACGGGTTCTCGTTCAGTTGTCGCAGTCGCGTGGCAAGGAAACCGGAACGGCGATGGTTTTCGCCAAGTCTACGGCGTAATTTAATTAATGAGTACTGAGTAATATGAAACCAAATGGTTCTAAGTTACACAGTTATATGATCTGATCGTATCTAGCCTGTTTGCGCGACGTAAAACACAAAACCATGAACATTCCCGCCCCACGCGGAGCGGGTGGTAGACAACGTGTCATTTATTAATGATCGGTACTGAGCGGCTCGACGGGCCACAGGGACAGCGATACAACAAAGATGCCACTCCCCCAGCCACCGGCACCCGCGACACGCCCCGTGGTCATGACCTCCGACCTACGACTGTCGAGTGACTGAGGCACGCATGACTGCCAGCGTTCGGTTTCACCCCCCTGCTCATCCATTCCAACGTCAGCCGATCATCAGCCCCCTCTGCCGTCTCTCGCGAGGCGCTTTGTCCCCGTCAGGAGCGATAGTGACCGTGCCTGTTTTGTGTTATCCGTCTTCCAGAGGTGAAGGCCTAGGAGGAGGTGGGTCAGCGAGGGGTCCCAATATTTAATTCACCCCGGAACTCGCCAGGAATTCATATTGTCGCATACTTTAAACGGGAATCGGTGATATCAAAGTGAGTGAGTGCGCGAAGAGATTTGGGTGGCTCTTAACATCGAGGTCTTGAGAGTCGATAAGGGTGAAGCGAGGTGAGGCTGGAGCAGAGGACGAGGGAAACGGGTGATATCCGAGAAAACCTGCCGACCAGCGGCATCGTCCACCACGATTCCCACATGCGAAAATCTGGGGGCGACCTCGCCGGGAATCGAGCCCGGTTCGTCTAGGTGAAAGGCGAGTGGTATAACTACTACGCCACCGCGGCCCCGGTGATTTTAGTATGTGAAATGTTACTCGCCGACAATTCGCTTACTGCTCCGACAGCCAGGTATGTGTACATGTGACCGGCGAATACCGTACGAACAAATGGAAACGACTGTTATATAGTATCACTGACATGTAGTGTTTGACAGTTGTTCTAGTAGAGCAGTTTCCAATGTTATTCTGTAACTTAAAACTGTCGTAAATTGGCATATAAAATTGGAAAAGTAGCAGTTATGACATACAAGCTTGAGGATATTATTTTCAAAAATCATGTTCAGATAACAACTCTTCTTAGACGCAGGTATTATTAACTGATATCGTGTTAAATGCCGTTGACATTTATTTATTAAAATAAGCTTCGTCGAAATGGATAAGCCATGGAAAAATAAAATTACATTCCGTTAACTTGTTAACTGATACACGTGTAAACTTGTAAACAGTTGTCACGATGACTTTGCAGAGCTTCGTCTACTTTCTTAATGCGTTAATTTGGAATCACGGGTTTCTCAGTCAGAAGACTGGGTAAGCTACGTAGTTTTAATGATTGCGTAAGATATATCCCTACCCTCCTCCGCTTCTTCTCTCTCTCTCTCTCTCTCCGATCTCCGATCTCCTTCAGATGTATTAACCGAAAACAAAATAAGGGGCGTTAACAGCCACCAATTAAATGAAGGAAAAAAAACACAGCGAGACTCAGGGCTTGCCATTCATAAACGCCTAAAAAATGTTCGGAGTTGTGTAATATCAAGATAAACGCAATTAAACCTGAGATATCACCACAAGGCAATTTTTTGCTGCTCCCTCGTACAAGCCGTTAATGGTCCCATAACCTGCGTGTGTATGTGTGTGTATATATATATGGTCTACCGACTAACGCAACGTGTGACAAATATTTAGAACGAGCTCGTTTACGAGGAGTAGCAGCTTCAGGAAAACTCCATAAGGAATTCTACAACGAACAACGGCTGATTNTAAATTACGTATTCGACTATCCCTAAACCAAATTTTAGCTCTTGCCGACATGTTTTCCGCCAGCCGAGATGAAAAAAAAAAAGTAGTCGGGTGGAGAAAGTGTGGAAAGTGGCTCGTAAACAGCGGAGTGACTTCGCGGTGCTCCGGTTGGCGCGACTCGTGGGAACGTCTCTGGTCGTAAACAGTGGAAGGACCACAGCGGCCATTACCGCAACCGTCGCGACCAGTACGTAGCTAATTGGCTGCCTTGTTGCGCTCGAGGAACTCTCAACGCCTTCCCAAATTTCCCCAACTGCCACGCTTATTTCTCCGCACGAATTTCTTCAACCACCTGCCGAGCCGAAGCTTTTCAATTACCTAATTTTCCAATCCGCTGTCGTAAACATCTCGTTAGGGAAAAAACATGCATCGCTGCGAGAGGGTTTTGAGTAGGCAAGAAAACGGCACTTAATTTATTAGGGTCTCCAGTTGCCGTGCACGGCAAGTCGTTACGCTCATTTTGCGGGGAGGCCGGCCCGATGAGGTTTCGCGTCCACTCTCCGGTACGACTCAATCTAGTAGCACCAGGTAACTAAATAGTTTGGACCCCGCTTTACACTCTTGGAGCTACCGCCCATTTCAATTACACTTCCTATGTGTAAATCAGCTGTTTAAATCCTAGATTTTTTGTTAAAATCTGATATTTACATGCACCTCTGTGGCGAGTAGTCAGTGTAATGCCGAAAGTACGGCTTTGCGATAAGGCGATACACAGATAACGAAACAATATTTCTGAGATATCGCAACTATGTGATATGGTGCAACAGATGCAGTGTTGGTGATACGCGGTGTTGGTGATCTGCAATGTTGGCGAAATGCGGTATTTAGAATATCAGTGAGACCGATATTTGCGATATCAATATAAGCGAATTTTTTGATGCACTGTACGTTTTAAACTCTCTGGGAGCGACATATCGCGTCGATACTGATATGACCAACATTTTTCCAAACGATAATTAAAAATGTACAGAACTACCGATATACGAATAGCGAAACAGCACATTCACAAGTTCAAACCACTTCGTCAGATCGATGTTTACAGACACTTGGTTAGTTTGCGCTGCATTGCGATTATAGCCACGATTCATCTCTATGTATAAATGACGGAGCGAAGATAAAGGAAGCAGAAGCTCACCGAGAAACCCTCACGCCGCCATACACGAGAATACCTGTCGGGGAAAATACCTTCTAGTGGCCGAGGTCTAAAATGAAAACACCAGGAATGATGCTAGCCACGTAACCGCTAGATCAACCGTGGATCCCTTTTGAGAAGTCTGGGGATTTCGAGTTCTACTAATTAGTACGACTACGAAACTACGAAAAACACAATAGTCTTGCTGCTTTCTGGATTTTAATTGTGCGAAATAACTATGTCCATAATCTAATACTACGAATAGAGAGCATCAAGATAGCCCCCCTCCCCTCACACCATTTCCCTGAAAATTTTACTGGCTAAATAATTTTCACAATTATGCTTCTTCGATAAGTCTTGTGAAACACAATTTGACGTCTAACCACTTTTTTTTTATTTTGATTGCTCTAGGTTACTGACCTAGCTTCTATGGCATTTCTATAATAAAAAGCGCCACGAAAATTATGTTTTGGAAAAATAGTGTCATATTTTATGAGAAAGTTGTGAATTCGTAAGAAGGAAACATGCCGCACTGAATATGTCTACTGAAAACTCGCCGCATCAGTGACGCAGTAGTAATTTTCAACAAGGTCGCCGGAAATTGTGCGAGTGTCGCAGATGTGTGTAACGCCGTTCTCTTTATTGCTGACGTTCATATGTAAGTGGCATCGATTATCTTCTGCTTCCGGTTGTTTACGCAAATATTTCTGTACGCTGTGTGTCGAGCAAGAGAAGGGAGTCGCCAGAAGTTTCGATTTTAACGTTTCTGAGTCACCGAAGGGCAACCCCCTCGACCCCCCCCCCTTTTTTCAATATTTACCCAGGACCTCCCTACTGCCTTTCCAGCCTTGGCTGGTTATTTGGAATAAACAGCAAAAAAAAAAAGAGTTATTGAATACTGGTAATGTTTCCTGCGTAACACCGGTACACATTTTTCTCTTTGTTTTACTCATCTCCATTATTTAATTGTTTATAACAGGAAAGATAAAATTGATGGCCTTGAGTGGCTGAGTTAATTCGCAAACGTTGTTTCGCAACCCGACGCAAGGAGACGCGCCCTATGAGATCCAAGACAGAGTTTTGCCACCAAGGCGTATGAACCGCTAATTAGTTATTGCCCAGGGATGGTGGCACACGTGTAATAATTTACACGCAGGAGTTAAGGGGCACGCCTACCTGGCGCTTAAATACCGTTGCGGCATGTTTGAAAACCAAGTATTTTGACGTCATACTTAAACCTGACACAAATATGTTTACCTGCGAAAAGAAAACGTAACCTATGCGAGGACGGAATGGTGTTTTCAAGCTATTACGCGCTTTATAAATATTTAAAATAAACTATCCTGGCACGAATAAAACTACGATAGGAGCTTGCACTTTTCCTTGCTACACATTTCCGACCAATTAATGATAGTGTTACCGCCAGAGTTGCCAACTTTGTGATTTTCTCACCATATTTGGTGATTTAAAAGTATTGCCTGGTGGCCAAATTTCATATCAGCGACAGGTAGAAAAGTTAACGATTTCGGCAAAATCTGGTGGCCAATATTACGATTTAATGGTAGACTGAAGAATTTTTGTTCTATTAAGAGGTTGCCATAATTTTGCATCTTCAGGATTGTTCATTTTCCTGGAATATATGTTGTACACCTGGAGATAACATGGGAATATATTGAGATACTTATTACTTATGCATGTTGTACATTGCCATGTGCGATTTGGTCCCATCGTAAGCGAAGATTACGGGAACCTCTTCTGTGGAAAAATACTTGAAGTATCCGTTTATACAGATTGAAAGTACAGTATGTTTGAACATGAATATCTAGCGAATACATTATTAATATATTTCATATGGGATGTTTTTGTTTTAAATTTTAGTTGTTTCATTTTCTGATAGTGGTGTAAAAAACTATAAAGAAGAGTAATAATAAATAATATTTCTAGCTGAGAAGTCAATTATTGTATATATATGTTTTGTCTAAATTAAACTATAAATATACTAAGATTACAATCTGGTGATTTTTGCACGTCAATTTAGAGACTTTCTCTGGCTACAGCGCCAGACAGCCGTTTTTTTTTTCTGGCATCATCCGCTAGGAAGCGGTAGCAGTCGATTGGCTTGTTTCCTCTGCTACATGCGTTAGTGCTGTGCCGTTGCCATATAGAATACCATCGCGTCTAGAAACGTTTAGGTAAACTCCAAAAAACCTGTGGATGCGGGGATCTGATCCATTAATTTTTGCACGAGAAAGCAGTCAACTTACCGTCTCAGCTACGAAGTTTTGTTTAAAAAACGTGTCTAATGTTATTTCGTAGTGAATACTAATTTATTATCTCGCGCACGTTTAATATTCATATTTGAACATTTACACGCTATCTTCTGCATATAAATAAACGTAATCAAAATTTCTTATACCAGAATAGTGATATGTGCAGGATTTGTTAATTATTAGAGCCAAATCCTACTGAAGTTACTAAATTAATTGTCTGAGACACAAAAAAAAGGTGGTAATTTTTTTTTTATTGCTTATAGTCACCGCCTGCAACTTAACTTGTGTGTTATTAAACTTGAAATATATATTAGTTTGTATTAGTAAATATGCTATTTATATGTTATCTAATTGTGACCCCTTTACTATGTACAATGAAAAACAATCACTTCTCTTTGACAAAAATGTTTTATTTATTATGTTGTCTGTGAATGATGGCCCCGAAATTAGTGAGTCAATCGGCAATATTTGGTATCCACCTCCTGCACAGTACAAGAATACAGCACGCCAGTTCAGAGTCTTGCTCGTAACAACGATTGCACACTTGATGAGCGTAGAAGTGTCGCCCTTATCGTTCCCGCGCTTATGAGCTTGCTTCGAACGCAAAAACAGCTACAGGAAGGCGCCCGCCGGCGATAGAGGACGTGGGAGGGCGAACAGCAAGTCCTTATGCGTGGCAGGATGGCATTACCGCCCGCAGCCAGCAATCTCGTGATAGTGGGTGTGCCCGCGGCGGCAAGACGAAAACGCCCCCGAGAGGCCGCCCAGTCCCTCCACGCCCCACCGAGATTAACGAGACAGCGCGCTAATTAATAACCCCACACCCCAACCCCTTCCCTCACATGACGTGCAGGAGAGGGTCAGAGGTAAACAATTAGCCGCGTCTACCTACCGAGGACGCGAGGCGCCGGACACTCCTACCACCACGAGCTTCGCGTCCGTGGTCACAGGTGGCAGCACGAGTGCCCTTCCAGCCGCGCGACACCGGAGCGGCCGACTGCTCGACTTTGCCACCACAACCACTATAGTCGATTCATGACTGGAAGAGACTTTCTTGAAGCCCTGCTAAAGATCTACTTTCAAGCCCATTTCGTATCCTTCTGCCAAAGGGTAAACAAACATTGCCATGTGGCAGTCACATGGCAATGTTTACATGCAATGTTTACATTCCACTGTGTGTGTGTGTACATGAATTCGTACATGCACGTACCCATCATAAAAGTAATGTATATATTAGCAATGTATATTCCACAAGCATAAAGTTTTTAATCTTGGGAATTTCACACAAAAGAATATGTGAGGCAAGCGAAAAACATTTCATTACATAAACCCAAAATGTGAGTATTAAAAATTAGATGTTT
>NQII01004877.1:12740-26791 GCA_002778355.1 Clitarchus hookeri
TACACATTGTAATACCACCTTTTGGTTAGGTGATTCATACACTCACATTTGAGTCTATATAACCCTGCAATCCTAGATTAGTTAAAAAATGTAAAATAGTGATTCACCCATCGTAGGGATAGGTTCTGTTAGGTTAGGTGGGCACATGTTACGAAATTAGTTGGACGTTAATGCCCATCGTATATTCGTGTTCTGCATCATTAGTGGAGTGGAAATATACCATTTTCCGTGAAATTATTGTTATTTTTTACAGAATAGCCCCCTAAACTTAATAATTACCAAAATAAAACGTTAAAAAAAAGACATGTAGACAACGTTCGACGATGTTATCAAGTTATTAACAAATTTTCTTTATGTTCTTGTAAACACATTTCGTAGGCCAACATAATTGACCTTAGCACACACAACTTGCAAACGCAATGGTTAATACTACATATATTTTAACATACCTTAGAACTGTGGATCTGAAGCGTTTCAACATTTCTGCCGCTCTTTCCGCGACGTTGCAGGGTTTCATTTCCCCTCGCCTAATTAGGGAATACAACGATTCGGTGAGGTTAATGATGTCCTGTTGGCGTTGGTGACTTATCTTTTATTAACCTTGCTAGAACTCATGACTGCACACAAAAACTACCGCAACACATAACGTAAATTACAATAAATAAAATTTTAAGCAAACCTGAAACAAATTTAAAAAATATTAAACACGTGAGAACGCACTATGAGTAATCTCTTATACAGGTATCAGAAACGAAAGAAATCGGCACAACGAGAAATAATAAAAAGCTGATATTAGTAAAAAAAACCAATAAATAAATTATTATTGGTTAAACAAGATAATCGCACCATTTCTCTGGCACGTGTGTCGACCACATCTCGCCAACAACACACGGAACGAAGGTTTGTAAACAAATGGCCGCTCTACTTTCACCTTGAGCGTGATCTTGTGAGTATGCAAGAAACATTGAAATCAAAGTACGTTAGCATCACGTCATTAATAATTGGCATAATAAGATACAAGTCTTTTCGAAACCCATTTGTAAGCGATAAATTAACAATTACGTTAAAACTTTAGAACTATTTCCTCTCTTTGTGCTGGCAACCTAACGGCATAACTGTATCCGCGCTCGCCGCTGTTTGTAATGTTATATGCATGTAGCTTACGGCTAGGGTGTTGTTTCAAATGTTGATTTTCAAAAGTTTCTTCCCGTCGTGAACCGACTATAGGTCGCAGAGAAGGAAATTCGGTAGAGTGCGCATGCGAACTGCGCAGTTGCCAATATTGGATTGTTTTTCTGCCAATAGCTCTACTAAAAACATGAATGGGATTGAAGGTTAGGAAACTACTTATGTAAGTAAGTTCTTTGAAGCATTTACATTTATTTTGGCCAAGTTTTAATGCAACAGGAATATATTCAAACTGGTTATAGAAGGGTGACTGTTGAAAATTCAATCGTAAACACAAATTTCGTTGCTGTTAACCATGTGAGTTAGACAGTTGTACTGGCAGTGGCAATGGGCGAGTCAACGTTGGTAACATGCGCGGAAAGCAAGCAAACAATCCGTCTACCTCTATGCACTCAATAACTTTTCGTTCTGTCTTCAACGTCTCTATGCTAGGCAAACGATAATTATTTGTATTTAATTAAGAGCGCTCCAAACTTCTTGCCTACCGACTCGGTCCTCAAACTCCGAGTCATGCCATTAGTACGTGGGTTTCGAATAAAACAACAGTTCGGCCTCCTCGCCTCACTATCGAAGACCGCCAAGCTGTGTTACAAAAGACGAATCCCGGATTTTACTGACACGTAAAATTGGAACCATAGTTGTAATTTGTTTCTGCCCTGTGGATCTGACAGCGTCTATCAAGCTTTACCTAGGGATTTTGAATAAGTAGTAAGAAACGCACGTCACATCAAATGCAAATAGCATTAACAAGTTGACGTGGACCACTCCTGCGTGGCCTGGCACGGCAACTGTGTTAATACTTGCATTGGCCTCATCACTTTATTCGTGCGTCGGTCAAGTAAAACTTCAATATTATTAGAAAACTGATTTTTTTATACGTTTAAATACATGAAAGAATCTTGAAGCAAAATAAATAATTACAGTATTCACAAATATTAACATAACACTTTTAATACTTTCAGACCCACCTTAACTTGCGGTTTCAACTGTTGCAAACAAGGCAATTTATGATGCGTGCTGTACTTAAGTCAATGCAACACTTGTTTCGTTGTCACAGCCAATGAGCTGTAGGCTATATGTTCAGTTACAGTTATATGAACCAATTATGACCGGGACCAGTAAGACTGTTTGAGAATAATTTATCCACAAGTAAGATTATTGGTAATTGAGCTTCGCAGTGTGCAGCACGGACCAAAAATTACCTACACGTGAGTAATGTACAAAATTGTGTACACTGGGTCTGAACGGGTTAATTCAACGTTTAGACGTTTATCTACTCCCCTTCCGTTGTTACCAACTTTACTGGGACCATGCCAGTCAGTGTACCCGGTAAACTATACGCAGGAAGGGGCAGTGACATTTTTCAGAGGTTGATTTCACAAGTTCTCAATTTACCGAGAACAGCTTTTTAGAAGAAAAAAAAAAAGCTACATGGTTATTAAGTATGCGAAATTTACGTGCGTACGTGATAGATCACAACAAGAAACTCGAAAACACTGCGTGAAAGACGTACACACTAAATGTTAACGTGATGCGTGTTACTTGTAACGTGAAGTCACCGTACAGCAATCCCGGTCTTTAGAGCTATGCTGCCTATTACAGCGCTTTCCGTACATGTTGTCTGCAATCTCGTGCAGCGGTTTTGTGTTCGCCAGAGCGCTCCCTCCTGTGCCTGGGCCTCTAGGGTATAACAGGAGACGTACGGCACCATATGAGACATCTGCCGCTCTCTAGTCCGGGGAAGCGACTTCGCTTCCGTCTACTCTCTGCGAGGAGTAGCGCAGCATCCGCCGTCGCGCACGGTTCTGATTTTTGGACCTGGGCATCGGAGGTGCGACGTCGTGATGTGCGTGTGCCGTCTGGACGTGCAGCGAGTTTTCTGGACTTCCGATTTTCAGGGATGTTTTCATGTTTTGACACTTTAGTCGTCGTGCTCGTTCACGACGTAATCGTTATTTATCGACATTTAACATATTATTGGCTATATACGGGCTTAGTACCTAAGGCCAGGTGCATTTTGCGCCGCATTCGTTGAGAGAGAGGGAGGGAGAGAAAGATATATATATATCTCTTTCTAACAGAATTGTACACTAAGTTATTCTGGATCATTCAGATAACACCAGTGTTATGGGACCCAAAAGCGGTCTGGAGGTTCGCGAACCAATTCAGGAATCTTTAGTTGAAATTGTCGTGAATTTTGAGATTGAGAAACAATCATCTAGCATTCCAATGAAACAGGAAAAAAGGAGGAGAGTGGTGGAACTGGTATGCTCCTAAAAGCGAGCCAGGCATAATCAATTTCGCTCGATGCCATAGAAAACAAACGACAATACCTTCCTAACACCTACCTCTTGCAAGCAGCCAGTAATAGCCTCGTGGCTGACTCAGGTAGGCAGGTGGGCTCGAGATCACGCCTGTCTGGCAGCCCCAGAGAGCCCATTAACCATCCACAATTAGCCTTTGTGAAGTGGGGCAAGGCGGCGGTAAATAAATCATAGGGCATTGGACAAACGTTGAGCTGTTTGTCCGGCCGACGGGACGGGTCCCCTTGTGGGGGCGACCACGGGGTCCGACGACGCCAGGCGCAAAGTTCGCTGACCTGTAATGATGTGGAGGGACGTGGTGAGGGGGACCCCCCTCCCCTCCCCACCAACATTTTCCTAAACCTTCTGTCCGCGCGAGACAGTAAACAGCTTGCAGGTCACGTGGCAAAAAATATTCCACGATGGCGTGCGGAACTGCTAAGCACCTAGAAAAGTGAAGGAGGACATCCGGTGACGTGGGTGGAGGGGGGATAAGGGTAAGGGGTGATGCTTTAGTTCTGTGAGCTGCCTCTGTGTGTTTTGGCGGCATCCTGGTCGCAGTGCTCGAGGCCGGAAGCGCGAAAGATAAAACGGGATAATAATTATGATCCGCGAGGACGGAAGTTATGGTAAGTTCGTCCTCTCTGGCAGAATCTGTATCTAGAGTGAGTGGAGAGATTTGGGCGGCTCTTAACATCGAGGTCTTGAGAGCCAATGAGGGCGAAGCGAGGTGAGTATGGAGCAGCGCCGGAATGGAAGGGCGGGGGAAACATCAGATCCCCGAGAAAACCCTAATACTAGCGGCATCGTCCGGTACGATTCCTTCAAGCGAAAATCCTGTATCGGTGTATAGAAATTCGTCTGAAACTTTATAAATAGCCCGATACTAAGCGAGGGTAAAAAGTCTGTTCGAGTGCCTTAACGGAGATCGCAGTGACATTCTTAATTTCACAAGGATTCGTAACTCGTGAAACATAACTGCTATGTGTCTGAACTCATGGGTTGCAACGTTAAGTAATTTATAGCGCAGTAAATCATGTAAAAAATTATGCAAATTTTATTTACGTGAACTTTTACTCTGTATGATCTCGCAAAGTCTGCCCCTGAATGCGTGAGCAACCCGCGTATCAAACATGCTGTGGGGGATTGCGTACCTCTACTTTTTAAAGGGACGACTCGTGAAGCTACAGTTAGGTTGGCATAGGCCGTTCACGATAAAGTAAGCACTTCCAAAATCAACCTTTGAAAATTGTCACTTCGCCTACCTGCATGCAGACTGTGGCATGCGCCCAGTAAAGTTGGTAACGACCGAGGGAAAGTAGTTATATGCCTTAAGGTTGAATTACAAGTGTTAGATAAACGTTTGTAAAAAGTGAAATGATTTCTTTTGCTTTTAATTTTTTAATGCATCTTAGTGTATAAATCAGCATATTTGTGTAGTAATTTTGTGGTTATGTCACTGTTTTACTTGACCAACGCATGAATAAAGTGCTGAGGCTCGTGACAATGTTAATTTTACATGTGTCGTAATAATAGACAATATTCATACACGTAGATCTTAAGCAAGGATTTCAAAAGTGCTCGCCTACCGCGAACAGCCTACATCAGCAGATCAGTTTCGGGATTGCACAATCCGATCAAGCTCCCTCCCCTTTTTTTTTTTTTTAGCATTTTTTTTAAGCATTCGTAGCAGTAATGAAAAACAAGTTAAATTAAAACATGCGATTAATTATAACAGTTATTTCATGTGAAAAACCACTTCCTTAACTTTCCCTTTTTATATAGCTATTGAAATTTTCTCCTTACGAAGTATATGGGTGCCAATTCAACAATACAAGAACTTGTAACTAATGTTATTTATAAAAGACAAGAGAAATTTAAATTTATTAATTTACACTTTCAAGGCTACATTTTAAAAAATTGTGTAAAATATATGATTTAATTGCCATTGCATGTTCCCCAGAATTTGAAAAGCGAGACAAAACTACATAGGCCTATTGAGACCTTTGTTTCCAAAAATCCTTCAATCATAAAACTAGTATTTCAACAACAGAGAAAAAGTCTTGCCGTTAGGGAAAATATTGGTGAAAGAAAATATCAAAGGATTCCTTTCATATTCCGTTACTGATCAACTACATCACAATGCGAAAAATCTCCCAATGGTCAGTCTGTTTTCTGGAAACGGATAAATTAGCCTGTAATTATTTACTGTAAAAATGTTTCCGGCATATTGCTACATATTTATGAGAGTATAGTAATGGAGTTCGGAACACATGAGACAGTTTATCTTCTGTATATTGTAATGTTCCGTGCCATTAATATTCCATGCATAAAAAACCAAAGGGAAATTGTCCAATAAAAACCCGGAACCTCAGAAACATGAATCAGATTGTAAACATAAACACACATCAGATTGTAAATAAGGTGATATAGGCTATTCACGGTAAAGTGAGCACTTTTGAAAGCCCTTTCATTTGGAATAATAATCAATAAATATATTTTATTTTAGCCTCAGACGTTAACTTCCGAGTGCAGTAGAATATACGCACTGTGTTTATTACTTACGTGGCAATATGTATTTAAAAAGGTGGTTAAAGAATGAAAATTGGCTGAAAGGATAATGTAACTAGGGACTTAAAAGTGCTCACTTTACCGTGAACAGCCTATACTGAAAATCACCTCACCGAAAACTGCAGAGAATCGTTATGGGTTACGGCTGTAAGGTGTATAATTTACGAACTGCGGTTATTCTGCTCTCGATCTTCTTGAAAGATACACATTAGGGCATATTATAATTTATTATTTACAATAAAATGTCACTGTTTTGAACACTGTTTCATGTAAAATGTTGTTTGGATACTGCTGCAACATTTTATCAGAATATTCTCACAGTCTGCAAACATTTTCATACATTACTTTTGAGTTCATTGTAATTTGGATCGAATGGCGTACATTCGTGCATTTATTTATTTGTAGAAAAGGCTTCCATATTTGTATCGGTATGGCTTATTAGGTAGTTATGCTTATTATAACGTTGATGCCGTAAACAAGAATGCGATAAATTTGTACGTTTGTCACACATTATACTTCAGTTTATGTGACTGACATCATAGTGAAGTGAGGCAGACAATTATGTGCCTTGTAAGAAACTGCAATGAATTGAAATCGTTTTCATATAAATTAATTAATTTTAAGAACACTCCTTTAATTCTTTATTGGGGCTTTAAAAGGGCCTGAAATCCATAGCAAGAACATACGTGGTAATTCGGCAAAGAATAATGTACCTTTTTTTTCGATTAGTTAATCAGTAAGTAAAGATGGTTCAAACGTACAGTTAAGAAACGTTTCATATTTAAGTTTTCAGCCTGAATTTTATTTTAGTTAGAATTAGAAAAATTGTTTGTTTAACCCAGGCCCCTAATTAAAATATTAAAAACATACATCTTTTATGCGCGCACACACGCATACATATGCGTTTAAAGTACAGTTTTAAAGAAATTCACGCTTTTAATAATTGAATGATAAGTATGTATTCAAACGGCCTTACGTCTCGATCTGAGATGACATTTTTATTGCTCCAAAGGTGGCAAAATCAGAAATATATAAGGGGTAACATGTATACTTAAATACATATGCTTACATATTTGCGTGCACTCACACCGCATAATTAAAAAATAAAATAAAGGCTGAATGGACGGGCTACTTACAATAACGTTAGCAGCGAATATGCAAAGTGTAGTTATATGCTTTATTAAACAAGTGAAATGCTTACATTGGAAGGATCTGAAATTCGTTTATGTTTTATGCGCGCAGAAAAAAGAATGGCACATTATTAAAGAGTTTATATTTCTAAGAATTCGCCAGTGTCATTAGGTCGAGGTGTGAATTCTCATTGGGTCTACGGCGTTCTAAATTTTCGAATTCATAGCGGAATAATAAAACACGATAAGTGTAAAGTGTGTGTGTGTGTAATGTATATAAATAAATATATAGAAAGTAATGTATTGTGGACTATCTTAGGTGTTGGAAAAAAAATTTTTGTTTTATCTTTAGACAACAAAGAAAAAATTAGTAAAACGCGAGGTCTGTGAAAACCTTACGAAATAATATTTCGCAGTGACGGTATAATGGCTCTATACTGCTGGTCGCACTGTTTCCAGGTGGACGTCGGCACAGGCTCGCGGGTCGGTCGGTAGTCGGCGTGGCTGAGAGCCGCCCAAGAAAAACAGACAGGTGAATGCAGTCGGCGGTCCCTTATCTCCCCCAGCCTCCCTGCCCCGAGCCAGTGACTGATCCCGCTGGCATTCCGTTCGCCAGCTCGTTACCAGGATTAGACGACGTCCTTCCTCGCCCCTCCGACCTGCTGGTCGAGCGCCAGCTGCGACGCCGCCGCCGCCGCGCGTGTGTGCGGCGACGCCGGTGAGGGGGGCGGGTGGTTGTCGGCCCCCCAACCCCCGAATCCTTCAGTCGCTGGTACGTGCCAAGGATCGCAGTCGTCCCCCGTGACATAATCACTGTTAAACTGCCGGGAAATTCATTTCGGTTGGCAACACACGCTCAACATGAAGGCAGACCGAATTTTTTCTTCTACGCATGTACTCAATATTGACCTACCCCACACCAAGTAACATGGTTTAACACCGATTAAGTATTTTATTTTTACATATTAATTTTCAAAAGGCGAATGAAATACTTTTACTAATTTGAATAGAGTGTAATTGCATTAAAAACTGGTTGGCGGAAGTACACAAACATTTCGAGGCACTTGTAGACATAAATAGTGTTCCAACCTCAAATGCTATCCACGTCGTTTCTCACAGTCGTATTGGTAGCAAAGCAGTCATATGCTTGGACACGGAGATTGGCTACTGCGCACCTCGGGCGCGCACTCTGCCCAATTTTCGCGTGTTCACCTTCCCTGGTCGTGAGCATTAAAGACGTCACTATGCCGAACTGGCGTCGGCTTGAGAGCCACCCCAACCCAAGGCATCTCAGCTCGAAGCATGGGAGCCGGTGAACAGTAAAAAAATTTGTCTACTCTTAACAAATAATTATTTGGAAACTAATTTCCGAAAATGTTCTTGTAACACTATGCAAAACTGAAATAATGTATTTTTAAAACACACATTGTTCTATGAAACACGCAAAATTGTTTGTTTAGCTCTATGTTTATATTATCACAGGCAATGACTGGCGCCGTGGGGGCACTCGGGAACGACCCCGCCGGGAATCAAACCCGGTTCGTCTAGGTGGGAGGTGAGTAGTCTAACCGCTACACCACCACGGCACCACAGATCCCAGGGAATTAGCCTGCCGAGTTCAGTACTTGGTTTGCCGGCACGTAATACTGAGGTTTACCTACACTGTTAGAAAAATTGTCCGTAAAATTACGGAAAATACCGGTTACAAATTATTGAGACATCTGCGTAAAATTACCGTCTCTTCGTTTTTTTTCAATAACGGTCTCTCCATAAATTTCACATGAATCTCCGTGAATTCACGGAACGTGTCCACAAACCTGCAAGTTTTTTTTTAAAGCTGCGCTTTATAAAAATGGGTAACAACAAAACGTTTTACTTTCGTTATGTGAGTCTTAGTTTCAAGTCGTGTTAGAGCGCTTGCTATATTTGCGGTTCATAAAACGAGGTTACGAGAAAATAGTTTTATTTTCGTTATGTGCGCGTTTCACTGTGTGTACAGAAGGCTTTGTCCTGTAGCGGAATTTGAACAAGAATCAACGAATTGGCACTCCACGAGTGGTTCGTCACACACCTACTACTATTGTGCACGAAGTAGTATTGTGAAAATGGGATTTTACACGCTTCAGGTATCATCTGCTTTGTTCGTGTCTCAAAATCGAAGCCATAAGAATACGAAAAGAGCTTCCGTATTTTATATTTACGGAGTTCATTTCCGTTATTCGTCATTACGAAGTGCCTTTCCGTAAACTAAATTTACAACTCCGTAAAAGTTTCCGTAAATCTACAGAAATTTCTAACAGTGTAGGTAAACCACTAGCATAAATTTTACAGCTTTTCAAATTGTCTGTTTACTTTTTTTTTTTAACAATTTTCTAGCACTAAATATTTTTTTGTGTAGTAGAATATAATATTTTCCTCTACCATTTTGGTTTACTATTGACCAGCGTTCTAAACTGATTGCTGTAAAATATGTTTAAAAAACAAGATCCTAATGAAAATGTATAACGTTGGACATTTTTACGCGCATGCAGCGTTTCACAGCCCCTAATTTAAAAATCAGTTATGTAATACAGCCTACCCCATTTTTCCTGCTAAATAAAATTATGTAGCCAGTCATTCTCATTATTTAATTCAACTTCACTTCAGTTAAAGTCGGTCGAGGTGTAACTCGACGGTCTCAAATAATCACTAATTCATTTTCCTCGTTTCGTCACAACGGTAGGTGTAATAGTTTGTGATGGGCGTATTGTAGTACCGTCTCTCATTGGTCGATGCTGTATGCCGTAAACTACTATAAAAATCCTTTTATACACTAATTGTTGAAGTCGTTAACTCTTATTAAGGAATGAACTAAGTTCCGTGGATGGATAGTGCCATACTCACTTGAGATAATGTAGCTTGGATGGGCAGATAAATGTTTGGTACGAAATAGATTTGATCATAGGGGTATATCAACGCCGCAGTGTTGGTATTTTTAATTATTTTTTTTTTTTAAATAACTGCGATTATTACTCTCCTGTGTTCACAATTTTCAATTATTCTTCTTATGTCATGCAACTCTGATCATGCAGAATTGAAAGTGAGATTTAATTACGGAATGGATATTAATACAACTAGGGAAAAACTACAAAACTTTTAATGGGGTTTCCTGAAACATGCCCATTTAGCGCTATTGAAAGTCGAATGACAAATTCACTGGCCAGCTGCGAGAGCATTTGCAGTAAAATTTCATGGGCCGAATTAAAGACTATTCGGGTTTAACAAATGGCTAGATGCCAGCTAGCTATATGTTAAACTGCGCTATAACATGCTCACGCACTGTTAGTGAACACGTTTACAACTGCTGGGTCGTCCCAATTTTACTGTATTTCAAGTGGCGTAAACATTGGCCATTGGGAAAATTGTAGCTTTTGTTAGTTACCAGAGGGCGTGTTTTTAAGGCTAAACAAAGCTTGGGTGTTAAGATATTGTGGTAAACACCTATTAGCCTTCCTTCGATGGCAAGTTTAAGTGCGTTCTTACTTGGCAGATAGACTAAGTTCCAACGTGTTTGAAACTTGCGTTTAAAAATAAATTACTGGCAGTGTTTACCATACCGTTTTGTTAGGAATTGTAATGTTATTGTACATGTCGCGTAACGGAAATGCTGCGCATTCCCTTGTTTATATGTCGCAAAGACGCAAAATAATTTTCAGGTAGGCGGACGCTGGAAGTTTTTAAACAGAAAGGCAAGTTAAATATAATTAATATTACTATACCCAGTAATTAATCAATTAAAGAAATATCACGATAAAAGTGACATGCGACCAGACTATCAATCTTGTATGGAAGTGGCTATGTTAGAATGAGAGGTAAATAGTGATTTCGTAAATAGCCAAGACGAACACTCAAGCGCACACACTGTCTGGCGAAAAATGAAGCATCGAGAAGGAGTTATCAAAACTGGTCGTTATTTGGTATATGTGCTGGGTATGTAAATAATGATAGTTGTAATGTCTAGAAATGCCACGAGAGTGCATTAGTGGTTACACCGCGATTAAACCGACAGTGTTTTAAGGCGTGTGCGGGGCGTTAAACAGTCGGTCAACACTGTGAAGAAAGGTCACCAAACACAGAGCACGCCTCGCAGATGTATAACACAGCATTACCAGCACTTGACGAACTTCGATGTAGATGTGCATGATACCAGATGAACTAATCGTGCAAATACCAGTCACGTGGGGCATTCCTGCGTTGTAGTGGCACAAGTGTTTGAACCAGTGGTTATGTGAGGGCGCTCACAAACGTCGCGAAGCTTCCAGTAGAACAAGACTATCGTATTAATTGAACGCCAAACTTTACGCAAGTGAACTACAAAGACGCTTGCCAACCCGACGTAGTTACTGGACACTCTGCAAATACCCCGTGTCATCCCGCACCACGTCTAGGCAACTGGCGCCAGCCGAGTTGCCGGTTCACAGTCTCAAGCGTAGGCTTTCGTTAGTACCAAAGCAGAAAAGGCGGCGTTTGAAGTGGTTTCGTTACCGGGAGGCAAAGACTGATAACAGGTGGTGTCGCATCATGTTTAGCAAAGGATTTCGATTCTGCCTTATCACGGATAACTGTCGTGTGTGAGTATAGTGTCGTCGAAGGAAAAGGACACATCCTAGTAATGTTGTGGAGTCACAGACCGGCATTACTCCTGGCATCATGAGGCGGAGAGCCACAGCGTATGACTTCACGTCATCTGTGGTAGTGGTTCGTGGAATCCTGACGGCACTTTAGTGACATCACAAGACATCACCCTGGTTCGGTATTCCAACAAAACCACACAAGGCACGTATATCTATGGAATGCCTGCATCATGTTGAGGTACTTTTGTGGCCAGCGTGGTCACTCTATGTATCCCTGGTAAAGCATGTGTGGGATCTGCACGTACGTCAACTCCGACCCGGTGTGGATCTGCAGAACTTCGAGCTCCAGTTAAAACGGCAGTGCCCCGACTTGTCTCAGGATAAGATAGAAAGGCTGTACGACTCCCTTCTGAACATAATTGGCACCTGCATACAGTCCGCGAGGGCGCTACGTATTATTACCATGGGATTAGCAGTATGCCCGTTTTGCCAACTCTGCTGTCCGTATGAGCTGATACATCAAAATAGGCAAAAAAAAAATCACATTAATTTTCTACACGTGAATTTTCATAATGTTTCAACAACTCCTTCTAAATCGTTAACACTTTTGTCCATAAATATGTATACATGTATGACCATATCATATGCATATATTATATATACATAGATGTATACGCAATGAGTATACTCTATGAGTATTACTCATATCTACGCATGTGTGTGTGTGGTCGTTGCCAATATGAAGGAGCTGCAGTTGGTATGATGTGAGAAGATACGGAAATGGATCAGCGATTAACAGGATGGGGTAGCAAACGGAAGAATCTCGGCTCGAATGCACCCCTCCCTCTGCCATCCAACTGACATAGTGAAAGTCCGTCTCGAAAAATTATCAAATATCGTGGGTCTTTACAATTTGAATAAGGCAATATTTGATGACTGTCGTGTCATTACGGTGCAAGTATATTTATTTGAAAATAATACTGGAGGAACAACTTGGCGCCAAGTAAGGTGGTAGTAACATGCCGAACTCACATTCGGGTAGACTCTGGTTCGATTCACATTCCAGCCATCCTGATTTCGGTTTTCCGTTGTTTCTCGAAATTGCTCGGAGAGAATGCCGGTATGGTTTCTTAATAGTTTCGCCGTCGAAAAGATGTTAAGTCACCGTGGACATAACGCAACAACTAGATTAAGCCTTACTACACCATATAAACTAAATTCCAAATGCCAGGTAGCCTACCTGAGGAAACGTTCTCAAATTATAATAAATAGTTTTTTTTAATGTCAGTTTGTAAATTTCAGACAGGTTCATTAGAATGTATTCAATTTTAACACATACGTGTCAACAGTTCTGTTTGATTCGTTGCTATGAAGTGTAGTAGCACGAATATGTACTGACTCCTGCCCGATGTCACGAGAACGACGTCGAAAACCGCAGTCTCCCGACTGTCGTCTCCTCACGGGCAGTGTTGGCAAGACTGTCGCGATTTGCTTTCGCTCTTCTGGCCTGAGGGTCCGGGGCGAATGCTCCTCTCTCCCCTCTCTTTGGTTTGCCTTTTCCCTCCACTGTCCGCGGAGTTAATTAGAGCGCGCTGATGTATGCTAATTAGCAGTCGCTATTCCCGCCCGCGGCGACCGGTCGCCTCGCACCCACCTCCTTCTCCCCCCCTCTCCCACCACGTAAATACGCGCGTGGGAACAATTAAATAAATTACCCGCGGCCAGGCATCAATCAACCTCCGTTCTTTCTCCCTCGTCCGCCTACGTACGCCATTATTCACGCCGTCTTCTGCTCAGCAGCTCCTTCCAGACACACTGCCGAAGGCCGTGATTTCACGGCTCTTTCCATTCCCATTTCTATAAACTTGTTCATCCCCTTTATTATTTAACAATGTTTGTGTTTTGAGTTAGTTTCGTCGTGAGATGAATTCAGTTGTGGCGTTTTTCAACGCTATAAACACAATGCTCCTGGGAGACCCGTAATTTTCAAGTATGCTAGATATCCACTGCTGTTTCCATGGAAAGCACTTCACGTCAGCAGAAATCAGTTGTTCGCCACTATATGGATGCGGTGAGTGAAACCTGGCACTGCTGTTAAGGTCTGTGAACTCTACGAGGTTCACGGTTCTCAGAAGCCCTCTCAGCGAGGTGGTAGATCGGAAGGAAGGCGCCGAAAGAGGAGAGAGCGTTAATCCACAGCGCAACCCGCCACTTGAATTTATGCCCTTCAGGGTGTTGAGAAGCTC
>NQII01004877.1:27002-46243 GCA_002778355.1 Clitarchus hookeri
CTTCCTTCCCCAACTTCATTCACTGACTGGATGCCGGCTGAGGTACGGCCGCTGGCGTGCATTGAAGCAGTTCCGCTTGGGCAGTTGGGATTCCTTGACTAACCGACAAAAGTCTTTTCTTAGACACTGCTTTCTCAGGCGTGTGCTTGAAGGCGGGGCAACAAAATATTAATTCTGTCCATATCTTTATTTTAATGGCATTGGAATGTATGTAAAGAGACTACCCATATAGGCTACTTAAACTCCATGCGTCTTAATAACTCTTATTCACTTTATTTACAATGGGGTTGGTAATAGTTTAGTTTTGTGAGGAACATCCACTTGCAGAAATGCTAAAACGTCAGGACCTCCAAACTCGACCTGGGGCCGCGGTGGCTGAGTGGTTAGCTAGGTTCGATCTCCGGCCGGGTCGCTCTTGGATTTTCGAATTTGGGAATCGTGCCGGACGATACCGCTGGTCGGCGGGTTTTCTCGGGGATCTCCCGTTTACCCCGCCCTTTCATTCCGGTGCTGCTCCATAATCATACCTCAATCACCCTCATCGGCTGTCAAAACCTTGCTGTTAAGAGCAGCCCAAATCTATTCACTCTTCAATCACTCACTCCTAAATTACGAGTAACGCCGAATGTTGGGCTCGAAATATAGGTATCTTCGTCACATACGATTGACACCTTAGCGATCAAATCACCTAGGGTCCAAAATGTGGTTAGCTGAGACTATCAGCATAACAGGCAAGGATATTAAGAAGCCATTTCTACCAAAAAGTTTAAGACCCCCAGCCATTTTCACACAGTGCTTCATTGGTCGTAAACTTTTTAAGTAATGAACTTGGACAATTTTTTTATTATTGCACTTGTAAAATAAAACATTTTCATAAAAAACCTTGATACATCTCTCTTCTTCAGTAAGTAATGATTAATATACATGCAAGACGTGCAGTTATTATTTGCATTGATTCCTACTCAGTATTTTTTTTACATTTTACAAACAAATGTTTATAAAACTAGTTCTCTGACGTTTTCTTGTAACGTTACAGGTAAGAAATTGTATCTTCAGTACACATTTCTTCACGAAATACCAACATTATTTACAGTAAAGACGAAGTTTGCAAAAACTACTTGTTAAAATTCAACTTAAGGTTTACATATTCAGCAGTAACATATTGTAAAATTGGCTCTAATGTACTTGTAGTGTTTCAGAAATAATATTGGCAACTAGTTCGCAAAATATTAGTTGTAAAATTAAAAAAAAATTACAGTTTATATAATAATTTGAAATTCGCCCTTTCAAAGATCAGAACGATTTTCAGCGCTCAAGCTAAATCTAGAAAAGTATAGATCTTCTGTTAAACGATGCTTTAAGTTAACCATTGACAAAAAATGTGGGGCGAAGGGGAGGAAGAGACAGTGCTAAATCCTTGAGAATAATTGTAAACTTGGACACTGAACAAACAGCTTGTTTGTGACCGATCTGCAGAAACGTGAGAACTTAATTAAACCGCTTGGTTAATGCAGACGCGAAAACACTGAGAAAACCTTTTAGAAAAATTATATAACGGCATTACAGATCGTATATTAGTTTTCAAGTTCATATACTGTGTTACGACTATCTCTTAGAGACTCCTTTGAACAATGTATCTGGTGCCGTGCGTGCTATTCTCGTCGGGGTTTGATTACATCGTGCCGAGATGCACGGTCACGCCTCCTCAATGGGTTGTCTGCAGACCTGCACGCTTATAAATCACTGTTACCTCGCAGCGTTAACGGCCCGAAAGAACCATCAACTTTACAACAGTCGCGTTCATTGCTCGTGGTGGAAAATTACGGCAAAGGCGCCCGCCTACCCGAAGCTATTTTGCATTTTCGAGGCGCAAAATTAAGAGAGCACTAAATGCGACATTGTCGCGTGCGTAAATTTCCACGCCGCCATTACGCCAAAGTCAGTTAAAACTGATGTGCCGTCTCTTCCGTTGCATTATCTATAACAATGAGACTAAGAGAGCTGGCCACTGCTAGCAACACTGCCGCAAAATTAGTTTCGTAATCGTGCCGTTGGAATACTTTAAGAAAGAACAATATAAAGCTTCCTACTTTATTTTAGTGATGGGCTCTAGCAACGGTGTAGCAAGAATTTGCTTTGGGAAGGAGATGTTTCACTTCCCAACAAAAATATTCCGCAGTAATTTTCACTGCTTATTCTTAAGAATCAAACACAAGGCAAATATCATTGAAAGAAAATTTAAGCTACGGCATTCTAGTAAAGTGTTTACTACACAGTATTAATTGTTTAATCGCAATCAGATATTTAGCTGCCACGAATTTTCAGCCTGTCTTAGTACTTCTTCTCGCGATACTGGTATGTTTTCAAGGGTGTACATTAAAGCAAGGCCTTTCAGACGATCTTGTACAGACGTGTTCTTCAAGCAAGTTTTCAGAAGATTTCAGAGTTCAAAATGACCTCTCGCAGAAGCAAGTTGTTAAAGGGAGTGTAGTCATTATCATGTTTTAAACATGTTGGCGTTGCATATTTGCAATGCTTCAACTTAACTTTGTGGAATTTTCTGCACGCACTGCATATATATTTTAAGCTCCGCTGTTTTATATCGACTAGGAGACCACAAAAATCTGCCAAATTCTCCAACTCGCTTGTAATTTTCTCCAGTTGGGCCACTTCTATACTTTTAACAGTCATTGATGACATTCTGCTTTTCACACTATAATATTTGTACTGTTTTTAATATCATGGAAATTGTTTTCCTCCATAGGCTTCTGGAGGGAGTTAAATCCGCCTCCCCCCCCGGACCTAAACAAAACTTCTTTGCTACACCCCGGTTTCCAGTGTAACGTTTGCGAAAGAAATTTCAGAGTTGTAGACACGTTTATGTTTTTATATAATGTTGAAGAGTTGTGCTGTCTTTCCTCTGTTTTTGGTACCGCAGTTCCGAAAGGCCCACTTGTGATGATCCATATACACTTTGAGGGTAAGAATAATAATCTCTATTGTTTTCCGGATTGGAAGACATGGGATGTAAAGAGAACGTAACATTTAAGGACGAAGTGTTTTAACTTTAAGCTAACCTGAAATACTGATGAAACGGTCGCGCATTTGATTTCTTTGCAAGGGAAGTGCATAAACAACCGCGCTCCTATCTGCCAGTTAAAGGCAGACATTTTTCTGGAAAGTTGTCCGCAGCGACAATTTTTGATCAGTATTAAAACTTATAAACTTTATTTAAATAGTCAGAACTTTGTATAGTGGCACAAACCACATAAAGCTGAATCATATTATTTAAATCAGTAAAATGTTATTCCCTACCAGCATTGTCAACAATCCGCCACTCAGTGCAAATCAATGTATTGCACTGGGAATAAATGACCAGGGTAGTGGAATACACTGTACAATAGTTTAAGTTTTAGTATATGCACATAAATTCAGTAATAATAGTAATATTTCACTGATTTTAATGGGTACGGTATTTGTTGGTTTACGGGATAGTGCGGAATCTTTTCAGTAAGGTGTACAGTAAACACTTAATTACTCGGCCACTGTGTATTTATAAACATAATATGTGCAGGCATCGTTGACGTAACAGCCCGACAGTTTAGACAGAAACCGCATTTCCGAAATACAAATACGTTTTACAATGTACAAGCACAAAAATTATATTTTACTATTTTGCACCTTTTCGAAAATTATTGCAATGCAATCTAAGACATTACATTAAAATACGTGCAACCATAGCCTATAAAATGAAAAATTGCAAAAATAGGAACATCAAGCAAGACAACGCGACCAAATAAACACCTGCATTTCATAAAGCTATTGCAAACGTTGTAAATTGAAAAATTTCCACTCTCAAACACATAGCATGCACAGTCAGTAAATGTCCCTTTCTCATCAAAAATGTTTGAATAGGTGAATAATAAATTGTTAATGACAACGTTTGAACAAGCACGGGAATTCCCTGGCTTCTCAGAAAATTCCTTAAAACTTCCCTGTTTTCTGTAACTATTTAAAATTCCCTGGCTTTTCCCCGTTTCCCAGGTTTCCCCTGCCTGTATCCATCTTGTATAGAGCGACACCGCGGAACACTTTAAGGATACAGATGTTGTAAAACAACGGCTACCGCAGCGAACGAACTCCTGCCGCCGCACACGCCAGCAAAATGGTTTCACTGGCCAACCAAATGTTGGAACGCCATTCGCCAGACAGCGTGTGATAACCTACTCACCAGCCGGCAGTCCAGCCAATGGCGAACCTATCGCAGTATGGAGTAGCCAATCAGACCAGAGGTCCGTTCCCAGAGCTTCGCGCAGCCGATCAACGAGTCGTTACGCCCAAACCAGAGGAACAGCCCAGCCATTTCGTGTCTGTGTAATGTACCAAGGTTCCCTCCACTACAGGTTGGGAAGATCAATCTTAAAAGTTCGGCAGGGGGAAAATTTTCGCCGCTAGGTAAACGCCAGTTTCGCCGAGGTATCACATTGTCTCTATTTTCTACGTTAAAAAACAGGATGATTGCAATAATCATGAATAACATATAAAACAACTTCGTAACCAAGTAAAAGTTTTTCACTTTTATAATTCACGTCCCTTAAAATTTTAATTAAAAGTTAACCTTTTGGAACAATGTGCACCTAGCAGCGAAAATTGTCCCTATGCCAAACTCTCCCGTAACAAAATCTCGTTCTGTTCCTAACCTGAGTAAAATCAACCTTAACTATACGTATCGTCCATTCACGGTTACTTCACAATTTTCTGAATCAGTGCTGAAGTTATACTTTCAGGATATTCCTCCGCCTCATGCAAACAAGGCTTAAGCATGTATAGGAAATTACACGAAAGGGACAGCGCACCACATCCGTGCGCACCCGTTGTAATAATATTTTTTAAAATAACTATTTATTATTTGGCATTACCGACACGCCTTTTTTTCTCTCCCTGTTTTTATTAATTTTAATTATAAATAAAATATTATTATTTATTTATAAAATTCAAGTAAAAGTTCAATTTAACCCAGAATAAGGTAATTTTATGCCAACACAAGTATAAAACAGTTGCGATATGTGACATATTTAGGAAACAACCAAAGACGTCCGAAGGTTAGATTCAGAAAGTGCGAGGAAACCGCGAATATACTATACTATACGTACTGTGCGGTGCAGCTCGGCCTGGTGGACTTGGGCCGCTCTTGTCCGCGGGCCAGCTATCAAGATCGCGAACTGTGACGCGAGAGGGGAAACAATCCAGTCACTGGCGGAGTGGCTACGTGACTGCAAGCGCGCGCAGATCTCTCCTCTCGCGTAATGTTAGCACGAGGGGAGGGGGGAGAAGGTGAACCCGCCGGCTCGCTGATATCCGAGCGCGAGAGGTCGCCCAGGCATTTCGCAATCGGCCACCGCGCGACTCGGACGCCAGGGTTCGTCATGCATGGTGTCCCATCCATAGACTAAAGATGAGGTGGACCGATTATTTGTCTTCTGCGAATGTATCCAACATTGACCTACCCCCAAAGGAACACAACTGTCAAAGTCACATGGTCAACAGCGATGAACGTGTCTGTCTATACCTTGATTTTTAAATGACAAGCTCTTTTGTATGAATAAAATAATGTCATTAATTTCAATTTAATCAAACTGCATTACACATTGGCTAGAGGAATTATACATATATTTCAAAGAATTTGTTCTAACCTCAAAATCTTTACCATGCCGTTTTTGCTAAACGTGTTGGCAGTAGAGCAGTTCAATGTTGGGACACGGAGATTGGTTGTGCGTAGCCAGCGAGATCGGTCTACCTCATCTTCTACCTCATATTTAGTCTATAGTCCCATTGAACAGGCTAGTTCTGGGTCATGCGTGATGACGTCCGAATCATCGCCACTTAACTCTCCTCTCCACACCGGAGGCGATGAAATTCAATGATAATCATTTGACTTGCCTCTTTCTTTCGGCCAGATTTTGAAGTACTTTAATGGCTTTCTCCATGAAGTTGATATACGAGTTTTAGGACGATAAACAAAGGAGCGATAAGAGCGACACTGCCATCGCCACCACGCATCGTGCTGCCTGACGAGACTTTAAGCGGTGACCCTATAATTTTATTGATGGAAAGTCTGTAGCGACGTCCAATTCAGGACTGTCGATTACTTTTCAATGTAAATGACTAGAATACTTTAGGATACGGTGCTTTGAAAAAGTAGTTTTTAGCTGTGTTGCAGAGCTCCGAAATGTGCGCGATGTCTAGAAATCCATCGACGCATCTTCTGACGTGTGTGTTATTTTTATATACCAGCACATTAGGCGCAAGTTTAATAATTTCGTTAAAAAAAACAGGTTTCAAGCACTTTGCAACGCAGTCAAGTTTCAGGTAGAAGGGCGCCTTAAGGACGGCATGAACCTTGGGAAGCCACAGATGTGTGCCAGGTTTTAGATGAANCCAGGACTGTCGATTACTTTTGAATGTAAATGACTAGAATACTTTATGATACGGTGCTTTGAAAAAGTAGTTTTTAGCTGTGTTGCAGAGCTCCGAAATGTGCGCGATGTCTAGAAATCCATCGACGCATCGTCTGACGTGTGTGTTATTTTTATATACCAGGACATTGGGTGCACGTTTAATAATTTCGTTAAAAAAAAAAACAGGTTTCAAGCACTTTACAACGCAGCTAAGTTTCAGGTAGAAGGGCGCCTTAAGGACGGCATGAACCTTGGGAAGCCACAGATGTGTGCCAGGTTTTAGATGAAAGTTTACGTTAGTTCAATTTGTAAGCGTACTACTCCACCTCCCCAGGCATATTCAAGAGTATTCTGAGAAAAAAAAAATTCCAATGGAAAGTTTACAAAAGCACAGAGTTTCTTGTCGAAATCGTAAATTTATCGACATAAATTTAATCTAAATGCTGCTTTTAACACTTACTCTCTTCATCCTTCGACAACAAAGTGACGCCAGGAAAACTGAACGAGCACTGTGCTGTTCGAGAGCAGAAGCACCTTCCGATGTGTATGCCTTGCCCGGGATCGAACCCCAAACACTTGGCACCGAAAGCTGGAGAGCTTGCAACCAGCCATGTCAAACAAAATGAGTTCATATTCGACACGTCGCAGATGTTTCTACACGATTCATTACGTTTGTGTTCTTTTGTTACGGCTTGGGTTTCAGGTTGCACGGTTATGCCGGAAGGATCCAGACGAAGGAATTTTCCCTGATTATTATTGCATCCTAACAACTACGTTGTCAAACAAAGAGCTATGCATAAGANGCATCCTAACAACTACGTTGTCAAACAAAGAGTTATGCATAAGAACGTAACTGCATGGTTATAGTAATAATTATTACTTAACGTCTCGTTCACGGCAGGGTTAGCAGAGCCAGAGACACACTTTAAGTTCGAATCAGTGATTTCAGTCAGTGGAATACCATTCACTGAAAGTCAGTTGATAGACTACTACCGAGTGGTGAATTAATCAAGTGAACTGGAAACAATAAAAATGTGGTAGTGGAATTCTCGGTATTTGGGGAGAATCACTTACAAATCGGTGAGATTCAGACATCATCATAATAATCGGTTATTTTGAAATGATTACATGTGAAGCAATTATTTGACTCCATTTTCAGTATTTCAGGTTTAGAGTGCAGCGTCTCGGACAAAGAGGGACGGTGGAAGGATTCGGCCTTGACAGAAACACCCCAGTATTCGCCTGTAGTAATTTCCGTAAACCAGGAAAAACCGACATAAAATTAGCAGGACCGGGCATAGACGAGTCTTTCCGAATGCGAGAACTGTCTCTTACCACTGCTCCACATCGCTCCATAACTTCTGCATGTGTTCACAGAAATGAATAAAGTGAGTGAGTGAGTGAGTGAGTGAAGAGATTTGTGCGGCTTTTAACATCGAGGTCCTGAGAGCTGATGAGGGCGAAGCGAGATGAGTATGGAGCAGCGCCGGAATACAAGGGTGGGGGAAACGAGAGAACCCCGAGAAAACCCACCGACCTGCGGCATCGTCCGGCACAATTCCCACATGCGAAAATCCGGAAGCGACCCCACCGGGAATTGAACCCGGTTCGCCTAGGTGAGAGACGAGTAGTTTAACCACTACGCCACCGCGGCCCCAGGAATGAATAAAAGGAATGAGAACGAACCGCATGTAAAAATAACATTGTATATCCGCCACGCAATCTTCAAAGAATCCCTCCTATAGTCGGTTTTTTTTTCAACTGCGAAAGTAAGGACACGTGCGTAGAGCTTCAAGATATATGGAGACAAGTTGATTACTCAACTAAACGTAGCCACTTCAAAAACATGACGGAGCGTTAGCGGCACGTCACAAGCGTTTGCTAAACGACACACTAAAAAATTATTCGGATATTTACCATACCAGTGGATACGTTTAGTGAGAAAGAGGGAACAGTAATTTTTTCCCCTATAAATTAATTGTAGAGTTCCTACATTTGCCCAGGAACGAGTCAAATGTGTAGGGAAGTTCCCAACTTTGTATAGTAGCGATGCTAAACTTCCTTTTATTTGCAGCTTGATGTGGGGTAATATTTCCAAACATTGTTTATGTTNTTGTATAGTAGCGATGCTAAACTTCCTTTTATTTGCAGCTTGATGTGGGGTAATATTTCCAAACATTGTTTATGTCAAAAACTTCCCTTACAGTTTAGAGAGTTCACCAGAAAATTGTTTACAGTGTATAATCATTTCAGTTTCTAACACTAGGCTACACATGATTCTGAGATTGCAGTCAGCCGTGAGTGAGGGGGAGGGGGGAAGAGGTTAATTATGCTAACCGTTGCGAAAGCAGACATATTACTAAATTTCTTAAAGANTTGTATAGTAGCGATGCTAAACTTCCTTTTATTTGCAGCTTGATGTGGGGTAATATTTCCAAACATTGTTTATGTTAAAAACTTCCCTTACAGTTTAGAGAGTTCACCAGAAAATGGTTTACAGTGTATAATCATTTCAAGAGTACATTCAGTTTCTAACACTAGGCTACACATGATTCTGAGATTGCGGTCAGCCGAGAGTGAGGGGGAGGGGGGAAGAGGTTAATTATGCTAACCGTTGCGAAAGCAGACATATTACTAAATTTCTTAAAGAAAAAGACGTGTAAACACTTGCTAATAATGTTTCTAGAATTTTTCAATGGGTCCCTTGCAAGTAGTACATTATATTGTTACATGGGACGCCTGAGGGGCGTATCTGGGTTCGTGAGGGATCGAGGTCTTAATAAAAATAAAAGAACTAAATTCAATAATTATATTTATTCTCAATGCTACAAACAGTTCAACATATGTTCTTTACCAGTCTGAGCGTCCTATTAACTCTTATTGTTCGTATTGAGCGCAATATTTAATTACTATCTCCATTTAAATCAAAGTCTTTATCACAAGCTTTACTCTTGCTAATCTCCCTTGAACTGCTCCGGTTATTTCCACACGTTTAGTTAAAACTGTCTTTTTTCATCTTTCCGAATGTCTTTTCACTCACGCATCCAGTCCACAGTCCCGCAGATCAGTCCCACTCTTCACTGCACATAAGCTCGCCGACGCACTCTCGCAGATCGCTGTAGTCGTCCCTCGCCGCTCCGGAATCACCCAACTGCCGCTTAAGGTCGCACGAGACGCCAAACTCTTTGCTCTTAATCACTTTCCTTTCAGGGGCCCGCGTGTGGTATTTATACTTGAGGTAGGTGCCATCTAGAACGTTCGCGGCAATCCAAGTTGTTCTGGGAAAGGTAATGGTGATGACGACAACACTTCTGCGTGATAAGTGGAGAACTATGAGATTCTCAGGGTAGCGAGGCGTGAGCTGCGATAAATTTATAGGCGTGTGTGGCGGCGTCCTTTATGATAGGCCGCTCGTTTCGTCTAACGTTACAAACTTGACCTCAAGCTCTCAGCGTCTTCCCAAGNCGTTTAGTTAAAACTGTCTTTTTTCATCTTTCCGAATGTCTTTTCACTCACGCATCCAGTCCACAGTCCCGCAGATCAGTCCCACTCTTCACTGCACATAAGCTCGCCAACGCACTCTCGCAGATCGCTGTAGTCGTCCCTCGCCGCTCCGGAATCACCCAACTGCCGCTTAAGGTCGCACGAGACGCCAAACTCTTTGCTCTTAATCACTTTCCTTTCAGGGGCCCGCGTGTGGTATTTATACTTGAGGTAGGTGCCATCTAGAACGTTCGCGGCAATCCAAGTTGTTCTAGGAAAGGTAATGGTGATGACGACAACACTTCTGCGTGATAAGTGGGGAACTATGAGATTCTCAGGGTAGCGAGGCGTGAGCTGCGATAAATTTATAGGCGTGTGTGGCGGCGTCCTTTATGATAGGCCGCTCGTTTCGTCTAACGTTACAAACTTGACCTCAAGCTCTCAGCGTCTTCCCAAGCAAAGGAAATACCGGGCAGCAACACGCAACAATATGATATGCATGAACCATCCATTTNCCTTCCCACGCAAATGAAACACCGGGCAGCAACACGCAACATTATTATATGCATGAACCATCCATTTCTTTGTTATCGCGCAAAGAAAAATTGTATAACTGTTGTTAATAATTATATATCTTATTTTCAATATTTTAAATATCTTATTTTCTTATTTTCACTATGTTTTCACATAATGCTTTACAGAAGGGTTACCAATTTGTAATGTTTAACACTTTTATAAACAAAATGGTATTATTTTAGTTACAATTGTGTTTATGAAAATGTTAAACATTTCATATTGGTAACCCTTTATGTAAAACATTATGCAACTACCTAGGGCTAATTTTTCTTTAGGTCTTACAAAGATATGTTAGGAGAGGGTTTTGGTCTGTGCGTAATAGTGAGGTCGTGAGCGCAGGTGAGAAGAAATAAAGTGAAGATAAAAAAGCAGCGGAATGCAAGGGCGAGGTAAATGGCGGTAACCCTAGAAAAACCGCCGGCAAGCGGCAACGTCCGCCACGTTTTCCACATATTGAAATGTGTGACTCCGCCTGGAATCGAAAACGTCTTGCCTTGGCGAGAGGCGAGTAGTCTGACTACTAACACCCCCGTGGCCACCTTCACATACCTAATAATTTCGTCTCCAAACTGCAATAATGGTAAACCATAAAATGACATATTTTTTAAAATACCTCAATCTTCGTACACATGTTTTTATTTCAGCGTTTTAGAACATACAATAACGATTTCTGAAATACTTACGTTGTGATGGTAATCAAAAACAGACTGTTTGACCTTTTAGTACGATTTTCCATTATCAGCTATATCAAAAAACTTTTATTTGGCCTACGCGCCTTATTAAACATCAAATATGCATTTAAAGATCCTAGAAAAATATAAAGTCGATGTAGTATTTTAATGATTCTTGCGCGTTTCAACGACCGATATTTAGTTGAAAACAGTTAAGACTTATTTACAGAAACCCAAGAAGATTAGGCTTCGCCCAAGAACTACTTTCGTCGTTTGAGTGACAAAGTATGTGGAGCCAGAATAGCGACGGCTCGTTGAAAAACGTGGAAGTAGGCCAAAATAAATGTTTTCCCGTTTCACACTAGAATTTTTTGTGACCAAGGTCTCTCAGCCAAACCCCGGCAAGATCAATTTTAAAGATATAATACAGAAACCTTGCTCCTATATTGCGTTTATGTAACGTTCGTTACAACTATACGCTTAGTAGCTATCAACATACATGGATAAACATATTTATGTTACCGCCGTTACTTTAGCATTTCTGGCAGAAAATGCTGCAAAATGTTATTCGTGAGTGTAAAGTACATAATTTTCATTGCTAGCATTTTTTATGAATATATTGGCATCACTCAAAGTTTAAAGCACTCAAATGAACAGGGTGGATTGTTTACTACTTTACATAAGGAAAACAAATTGATTGGGACACTATTAACTTGTTCTCATATTGGCTGACAGTGGACCAGTGATGAACGTTGTAGAGGACTTAAAGCGAAGTAAAGCGTACTAACTGGTGTTCATGTAATGGTGTATATAGGCGACTCACAGCAAATCTATACTGCCCCCAAAGTCTTAGAAATTACTTCTAGCCGTAATTTCTGACAATCAGCATTTAGGGAATGTTGAATGATTACTGGTCCCCCCCCCCCATAAATTAAAAATTATTGATAATTATAATTTTTAGTGTTATTTATCGGGGATTGAAACTCTCGTACATATATTGTATAAAATAAGAGCGCCCTAATATCTTTGCTCTTATGCCGTAAAATGTTTGCACAACAACGTGTAGTAACTGGCAGGACTACATTCGAGTTTTATAGCTTGCGTAGAAATATGCAGACACTTGATGTACGTGCCGAAGTCTCTCTCAGCGCACCTTTGTTTCTGGGCGCTGAGCGTCGACACGCAAAATAACCTCAGACAGATGTCCCACAGGGCATGCACATGGATATCATCTCCGCATTCCGTGGAACGCCGGTCTGCCAGCAGCCGTGCCTATTTTATTTTGTGTACGTGGCTCTGACTGATCGGGGAACCTCCGCTCAGCCATGTGTCCACAATCGAGGACATGTTTCACATGAAGGATGCTTATAGCCGGTGCTCTACACATAAAGGAAATATTGCCCAGTGTTTTGACCGCCTTCCTTGGGAGTAATGCTGTTTGTCAGATTTTCTGCACATATCATTTTTAAGTGGTTAGTGCTGGTAACGTTGATCAGGCAACGCGTCATTGCGAGAAGCACGCTTTATACAAGTGTAGCGCACAAGATCTTACATTATTGCAACGCTTGAGCTAAAGGGGGTTTCGGAGAACAATGTTCCCAGTTCGAATCCCAGGTAAGCCTCTGACATATGTGTCGTTTTTGTACGAGAACTTAAGTTAATTTGGTTTGTAAGCCGCCTCCATTAGTCTTCCGGCATAAAAGTGTGAGCATTTCTAAGATCAGTAAAAATAAATAAATATCTGAATTCTTCTCGGTTACATTTATCATTTACCGATTAAAGCTGAAGTTCTGCAAGACGCACACAGTAAAAATTTGTTGTACTTTTACAAAAAAAAAAAAAATGTTTGGAAACTAGTTGCTAAAAAATTCAAGGTAACATTACAAATCTTTGTAAACCATGCAAGAAATTGCTTGGAAAGTGTACAGGAAATACGAAGTAATTGTATAAAAACGTACCGTGACCTACCGGCGGATATCCTGCAGAATTACAATAGGGGTAGCAATTCTTAAATTATTTTCTTGGAAAATCATAAGTTACTATTTGAACTTCTACTAAGTAATTTGTCTTCTTGGCGAAACTCAGTAGTTTTTATGGTATAAAAATTACACGTCGGCAAGGACTGCACGGAATACATTTAATGCGGCCAAGTCAGTCATGTCCCATCCCAACTACGACTTTGAAAAATCCCATTGCGGAGACAAGAATCTAACCCGGACCCTATACGTTAGGAGCAAGTATACTTACCACTACGTCACGATGCATGTAGTCTTTATTTTAAACACGTTATGCGTCCTTTCTATAATTTAATCACGTATTAATATGAGGAGGTGCGGTGACTCAGCGGTTAGACTGCTCGCCTCCCATCAAGGCGGCCCGGGTTCAATTCCTGGCCGGGTCACTCCCGGGTTTTCACAAGTGGGAATCGTGTCGGACGATGCCGCTGGTCGGTGGGTATTCTCGGGAATCTCTCGTTTCCCCCGCCCTTGCATTCTGGCGCTGCCCCATTCTCACCTCATTTCAAGACCTCGTCGTCAAGAACCGCCCAAATCTCTCCACTCGTTCTTAAGAGTCGCCCAAATCTCTAAACTCAACTCTACCCTACTCGTGTTAATATGCGGCATTTTACCTTCGAAGGAGGACAACAGGTTTTTACTGTGCTCACGGCGAAACTGTTATTAGTTTGACACTTAATTACACGTAAAAAAAAAAGAGATAACTTTGTACACACACGAGAAAATGAATGCTGCCGAAAGCAGTTTAAGTTTTCTAACAGTTTTTATTTTCTTTATACCTGCATTCATTTGCATATTTTTGTCACTTATCATATTTTATTTAAAGGTAGCCATGCGAAACCATGTGAATGTAATCGTATTTAGCAACACATTTTTTACATTTACCTGTCTAGAGAAACATTATCGAATACAAAATATGCATCAAGAATTAGTTCTGAATATTTCTTAAAAGATGTAAAAGAAACATACATATTTGTACTATCGCAGCTAAAATTACATAAATTTACAACACCTGGTCTGTAATGTTACAAAATTAATATTGCAAACCCGGAACTTGGGAGAAAATATTATTTTCAAACCAGCCAAAATGGTCTTTGCCCTGTCGTCTATGGAAATAAGTAGCCCTCACCATAAGTGAATTATCGGTAGTAATGACTCGTTAATCTTTAGCACACATCTTAACTTGAACTTCTGGGATGGTACCAGCAGTTTACTGGATATAAGTATTTCTGCAAGAATTTTTAGTACACCAGTACAGCTGTTGCTCTTGTAAGGGTACAAATGCAACAGATTTGCGAGATTTTTTTGTAAATTTACAAATATTTGTTTTTATTCAAAAGAAATTAAGCTCCGCTTACAAAAACTTTTATTGTGATGTAATATATACATTCTGGCGACTTTTCTTTTCAATATGTTCATTTTTTTTTCTGTGCAATTATGATAGTTGAGATAAAATAATTTAAGCTGAAATCCATTGTTTGGTTTCACCATAATCATTTATCTGAAATTTAAGGCTCGAATCCGCTGTTCATACCATTTTAAAGACGAATTAAAAAATACTTCAAACAACTACGAAATTAAAGTCTATTAAATATTTTATATTAATCATAATGGAATTTGCCGCTTTAATATGCTGCAATAACATTCTTCAAAATGTTGTCTTGTTTAACAGTGCAACTCTCCTCGAGCCAGGTAATCTATTCTCGGTAAGTGTGGAATCCCCAAAAGTGATGAGTGACACGCAACTGTGTACAACATATTTGTAACAAACGCAAGCTTATTTCGTTACTCACACAAATTCCATTATTGCAAATAAACCAACACTATAGTTTTTCAAAAGATGTATTTGTGATTCAACAAAATGTTTGTAATTATACAATAATTTGTCAGTTCCAGTTACAAAAAACATTTTTTACAGTGCATCACACCCAGACAAAAACACACATTGCTCCATGCACATACCATCCAGCGGATGATGAAATAAGTACCTCCTCCCACCACCATCATCTTATCCCATTTGGAAATCATTGATATACAGTTCAGTCTCCGGTACAAGTTTCAAAATGTTCATCACCGGGTAAATAATTAGACAAAATTATCTCCTGAGACGAGTTGCATCCATCCTAGAACTTTACGTGTGCCTGTAAAGAGATAAAACGTTGCACTGGCATGTGCAGTTTGCAGTTTGCAGTTCCCGTAATCTAATTTGACTTGGACACACTGAACTCACCATATAAAACGTAAAACATTGGTTGACTGTGTTAAGAAATTGTGATTACAACGAGATAATAATGGTTAGAGTTTGGAATACAGTCACCTTCATTCTGCATTTTAGGGCATGCTGGTGGTTGTGTAACAGAATTTTTTTTAAGCAGTGTAATTTTCATATTATAATAATTTTCTATCAGGCACAAAGAGTGATAATTTAAAAAATGCGCTTGCAATGTTTCCGAAGCAAGATAGCATTCATACGTAAATACAGGCAGANAAGCAGTGTAATTTTCATATTATAATAATTTTCTATCAGGAACAAAGAGTGATAATTTAAAAAATGCGCTTGCAATGTTTCCGAAGCAAGATAGCATTCATACGTAAATACAGGCAGAGATATTTACGGGTTAACCACATAAATCGTTTATGGCAGTCACGTGTTTCTCCGTGGCAGTCAGTCTCCTGGGGAACCTGGGTTCGACTACTAGGATATATACATAAACGCCCGTTCGCTGTGCGGACTGTATAGCTTGCATCGTCACTTCTCGTAAGAGACAGGGCCTGCTAGAAAGTTGTCTGTGCCAAAAATCGGGAGGGGAAAAAAAAGTAATTTCCCTCCTTTTGTCTGGCTGATCAGCTGATGCAAACTTTCCGTTCCTGCGGTAACCACAGACGCCGCTGGTCCAGAACCGACAGCCCCGTGTGACGGAAATGTCCCGAGAGCGGAAAGCACTTTCCACGGGCCGTTTCGCAACGATTTTCGCCACAATGCAGCGGGAGAAATCCGGCCGGCAGACAAAAGACACTGCGTTCTCCCGACGGAACTTCGGCAAGGCGCCTATTTCAGCAAATGACATGCACTCGGCGTGAAGGTTAATTAAACGCACAGCAGTTCTGCAACTACAGGTCTACGCTCATTGCAGGATGTGTGTAATGAATTAATTATGATTATCCTTTGCGAAAACATTTCGTGACTTCTTTCCAAAATATTTCAGCTTGACTTAAATTTTATTACAGGACAGATGTTTCTTAACGATCTGTAGTAATAAACGTGCGAATCATGGACCTGTATCATACAGTCAGCATAAAGAAGGCTGTAGAAGAGAACATAATCTCTCAAAACGTAACACATTTTACAGTATCAAAAATGGTTACGTGTATACGGTTGAATAGATGTTAATAAGGAATGGCTGTTTCTTACCCTTTGGAAACTGACTTCATCCTGTTGTACTAAATGTCATATAACTCGTATTTATATCCAATCGTAATGTAGCTAGAAACGTACGGAGAAATATGCGCAAAGTAATCCGGAAGGTCGAGAGAGTAAATGCACTAAAAATGCAGTTATTCTACCATGAAAAACTCAGTGTCAATGTTAAAGCTGTTTTAGGCAGCCTACAAATTTACGGAAGCTTGCTCTTATAACTTATTATTTTTGTTTGTTACTTAAAATATTTTTTATGGAAGCAGGAAGACATAAAAAAAAATACTTATCATATGTGATGACACGTGGTGTGATGAACGGTCTGTTTTGCTTGTTGCCAAATGTTCCTTAACCGTTCTGGCAACACGTCTTGATTTATTCTTCTTGCTCATATTCTGAGCTCTGTCTCTAATTAGAGTTCAATGAATAATTTTTTCGCAGCTTATGAAAGCCTCCAATGTATGCAGTTAGGCTGATCGGCGGCCGTTTACATACCCCGTAGCAGCTATAAATATACATATTTCGCCTTACGGATTCTCTTAGANCATGTCATATAACTCGTATTTATATCCAATCGTAATGTAGCTAGAAACGTACGGAGAAATATGCGCAAAGTAATCCGGAAGGTCGAGAGAGTAAATGCACTAAAAATGCAGTTATTCTACCATGAAAAACTCAGTGTCAATGTTAGAGCTGTTTTAGGCAGCCTACAAATTTACGGAAGCTTGCCCTTATAACTTATTATTTTTGTTTGTTACTTAAAATATTTTTTATGGAAGCAGGAAGACATAAAAAAAAATACTAATCATAGGTGATGACACGTGGTGTGATGAACGGTCTGTTTTGCTTGTTGCCAAATGTTCCTTAACCGTTCTGGCAACACGTCTTGATTTATTCTTCTTGCTCATATTCTGAGCTCTGTCTCTAATTAGAGTTCAGTGAATTATTTTTTCGCAGCTTATGAAAGCCTCCAATGTATGCAATTAGGCTGATCGGCGGCCGTTTACATACCCCGTAGCAGCTATAAATATACATATTTCGCCTTACGGATTCTCTTAGATGTATACTAGTATGGGATGAATTATTGGTAGAGACCAGAAAAATTCGCGAGATCAATGACCTGCAGGCTAGACTCTCCAGACTTATGTACAAATATGCCGATATCAACTGCACGTTGGTTGCCTGCTGTCACAGTAGAAGGTGACGATTGGGCCAAGCTTCTTCAGGTGGTGTCAAACACCGTGTAGACCAATAGCTGTTTTATTAACACACGTGCTTAGAATTCTAGCTTGTCCCGAAATGAATGCGCGAATTTTTCAGGTCTCTAATTATTGGATATATTCCTGCACGCGTTGAGGAATTTAGAGAGAATAGTGAATATTTAGGTGTGACCAAATTCCGTGCGGCCAGGTCAAATAGCAAAGTTGTATTTAAAAGATTAGGCGGCCGAAGCTCAAATGATAGTTCACGAAGCAGGTACAAAATGTTGTAATTTTGCCTGGCACCACACCACACGGCGATAACAGTCAAATTCCTTAACAGGGACTCGTTAGGTTCGATGCAAAATACTAGAATTTTGAGGCCTCCCTAGTTTTTCTAAATGGAAAGAAACGAAATCATGTGAGATTATTACCGTTCCTGTGTGTATTGTTTCGTGATATTAGTTGAAGTCTGAGGTGGATAACCTACAGTGTAGTCGCATAACTATCTTTTTGACAAATTTGAGAACTTTGAATGCTAATANAAGTCTGAGGTGGATAACCTACAGTGTAGTCGCATAACTATCTTTTTGACAAATTTGAGAACTTTGAATGCTAATATTCGTACATAATCGTGTGTTGTGTTGACACGCTGACTGCTTGTAAGCCCAAGACCACCTCTCTACCAGTTTCTAATGAAGGTGTTAATTGCTGCGTCTACAGCCTCAAGATGTTTCAAACTATGTTACCCTACAATTCCACTCAAAATTAACATGGCAGATCTGATTATTAAATGGTGACAGAATGTTATACCAACCTTGCGTAACTTGGAAATTTCACTAAACAGAAGTCAGAAAAACGCCAACGTATCTATGCTTTGCTACCAAGGAGTTTTTTTTTTTCATTCCATGCGGTTTAGTCTATCTAACACACACTCGTGAGGTAATGGATATACCCCAGTCGGTGCGCTGAAAATGGATTGTTTCAATGTGTGGCTTCCCATCCCATCTCTAGGTAAGTGCCTACGCTATTTCTTAATATACTTCTCTCCACGTTACCCTAATTGGTTCAAGATTCCTATCAGCACGTAATACGATTGCAATGGTGAAAATACGAGTTGTCGACATTACTGGCGCGATAAAAGGAAAAAAAAACTGCTTTGCTGCACAAATGAACGGGACGCGCCCACCCGAACTTCGGTTCCGATGTTTTTGTACGTGTGTCGCCAATGGAGGACAAAGGCTCATCTTCCGAGGGAACGGAGCAGATTCGTTTGTGATTGTGTCCGGCAGCTGGCGACTAGCTAGTACACCTGGCCAATGAAGAGGGTGAGTGAGGGGGTGGGAGGGGCGATCCTCCCCAACACTCCTGGCGAGTGGCGACTGTAACCAGAGATGTCTCCCTGCTTATTGTGCAGGGAGTGA
>NQII01004877.1:46369-63432 GCA_002778355.1 Clitarchus hookeri
TTGCGGTTGGGGAGGGTGCTGAGGAGTTCGAGTTTCAAACGGTGGGCCTCCAACCTCTCCAGTTGTCGGTTCGGCCCGAAGAGAGGCGCGTCTATCTTTTGTGCGGGGAATTTATGTCCACCGGACAAAGGAAATTCTCTTCCCACCCCGTCGAAATGATGGCATTCGTGGGTTTCTGCGGACGATATTTTCCCTGTTTGCTTTTATGTTAGTTTGCGGTAAAGAAAAGTCACTATTTACTCACAAGGGAGGGATTGAGGGGATGCTGATTCTCTCTCTATCTGCCCCCCCTTTTTTTTTCAATCTCTCTCTCTCTCCGATTTTCACAGTGGACTTAACTGTGTAAGAGTTNTCCCCTTTTTTTTCAATCTCTCTCTCTCTCTCTCTCTCTCTCTCTCTCTCTCTCTCTCTCCGATTTTCACAGTGGACTTAACTGTGTAAGAGTTTACTACTGCTGTGAGAGGAGAGGAATTTCACTCTTTTCAAATAGCGAATATCCAACGAATCTGGCTATGCGATGGCGTATTTGACACGTATTCAGCAGGTCAGTGGTTCGATACAAGCCGGTTGTACTGGGGTGCTGTTCCAGTTGGGTTTCATTCCAANGTTTGCGGTAAAGAAAAGTCACTATTTACTCACAAGGGAGGGATTGAGGGGATGCTGATTCTCTCTCTATCTGCCCCCCCTTTTTTTTTCAATCTCTCTCTCTCTCCGATTTTCACAGTGGACTTAACTGTGTAAGAGTTTACTACTGCTGTGAGAGGAGAGGAATTTCACTCTTTTCAAATAGCGAATATCCAACAAATCTGGCTATGCGATGGCGTATTTCACACGTATTCAGCAGGTCAGTGGTTCGATACAAGCCGGTTGTACTGGGGTGCTGTTCCAGTTGGGTTTCATTCCAAATGTACGGAAGTTCTAGTGCAGTTTGTTAGAACGAATCTTCTGATTTCCTCATCCGTATAATTAAAATCCTGGCTGGTCTCGGTGCGTACCAAAAATATTATTATTACTCCTATTATATCAATGATGTGGTGCTAACACAGTTGTTCCTGACAGGCGAATTAACCTGAATTCTGTGTTAACGAACAGAAATTACCTACGTAAGCTGTCTGCTGTTAAAACAGCATTTTTGAAAGGCCTTCTTGGGGTCTAATTTCCTTCCCATTTTGTACCATTCCGTAATATGTAAAATTAACTTTTGCATGAGCCCGATAGCTTATTCATATATGTATCAAGAGTAAAACTGATATTTTTACAACATAAAATTTTACTCATAAGCAAATTCTTACTTTTATGTGCAGAAAACAAACCTAAATTAAGCAAAATCTATTTCGTATTCGCAAATTCAAGCGCTGCAAACTTAATGCAAAACTACGACAGGGAACTACTTTTTGTACATCGCTGCAGACTGTACTGCGAACTTACCAGTCTGTATGCTGTTTAAACTGTGCGCAATTACGAGCAAGTATACAAATGGCGTCAGTGCCTATACGCTAGGCTACAGTAGAGTAACAGTTTTACATGATGCTAGTTACAAAATGGAAGACACAGATTGCATTCAAAATAATTAGCGTCTCTACTTGTGTGGCCGTCACTTATAATGGTATAGTGTAGTGACCACAAGACAAGATGTGGACTTACTGTGGACACTGCTTGCGTCACGCGAATGTAATAATTACGAATGCTCTTGCCCACTCCGGTGAATTTTACAGCATTACTAAGAAAATGTAAACAAGTTTTATTGCTAAAATAAAACAACCGACAAAAGTGTAAAATAATAATATTTACTACGGTTCTAACTAATTCACAATTTTATATTTTTTGTCGCGTATGATTCTTTCACATAATTGGCACTCCTTTTCCTACCAGAATGATTTAGATACACTAATGCAGTATTATTCGTTGACTCAAATTCCCGTTAAGTCTTCTTAACGCTCTCAACACGGTGCCCATATATCATAGGGCAATCATTTATTCACACTTCCTAGCTTTTAAAATCTCTTACATTCATGTAAACGAGTTTATTCCGAAGCCTGGTAAGCAAGGAACATAAGATGACAAATCTGCCCCTTAAAAAATATCTTAGGACTGAAAAACACCGTTCGGCCACAAAATAGGTGAGTTATCTCGATAAACGCTATATATTTGGTTCGCTGTTGTTATAGGTGGGCGTGAATAATGACTACGCCCTTGAACCCAGCGGGCCATTAACAACCATTAATCTGCAAACCTAAACACTTCTCTCTGGACAAATGAACAAGAGACATGTTGAAAGCAGTAAGCAACAGCTAATGAAATGTTCAGGTTTTCACAGACACGTATAAATATTTCGCATCTAGCTTGTTGCAAGCGATACTTTCTGTTCGTATTTTATACGAGTCTTGAAAGTGTTAAGTTAACTGAGGTAAAACCTGGCGTAAAGAAAACACAGATGTTGTACGCATAGTTTGTTTCCGGTGATGTGCTGGACATGAGACTGTAGCGTTACCGTTGATCATACATCGCAGCTATTTATGTGCGGTGTACGCGTGAGGCGACAATTTCTGCGGCGTGTAGGGCTACATTGCGGCGCGCGCATGGACGCGCCCGATCCTGGGGCCCTGTCCACTAATTGGCCGCATTGTGCATGAGATTTATGTAAAGTGCGTGTTATAAGCGAGGCGCGCTCCCCCTAGCCGGGTTCCTCGGAGGGGGTTGTTGTATGCGTGTGTGTGTGTGCCGCGCGCGTGAGGCGAGGGTCCAGTTAGCAGGGCTAATAAAGTGAACAACCCTCCACCCGCGCCGCCCCTTCAACCCCAGCCGACAGCTTACACGTTCACACCAGCCCCGTCTCCCGCATGACGTGTTTATTATTCCGTCTGCGTGCAACCCGACACTCTGTAAAGAGATAAAGAGGACTAAATTTCCCAACATAGTCGTTCCTGTTTCACTTCGAGATTACGTTCCTAGACTGTTAAATTTTTATACAAATACCAGCACGTATATCTTCATTCCGAGATATGATAATACAACCGAAGTTTACAAGAATTATGATTATTTCCCTACTTTACGATTTATCTGTTTTATGTTGCTGCAGTAAAATATTTATATGCAATATTTCAGAAAAATTAAGATTTTATTGACCTTTACTTTCGATTTATTTCATTAACATTGTAGTCCTTAAAACCGGAAACTAAAGTATTTTGAATCTTGGAATGAGTATGGCATATAAGTTGAGTTAATCAGTTAGTTCATTAATGGTGAACCAGGTTTGTTTCTCAGCGGGGTTGCTTCCGGATTTTCGTACGTGGGAATCGTGTCGGACGATACCACTGGTCGGCGGGTTTTCTCGGGGATCTCCCGTTTCCCTCGCCCTCGCATTCCAGTGCTACTCAATACTCATATCGCTTCACCATAATCAGCTCTTAAAACCACGTTGTTAAGAGCCGCCTAAACCTTTCCACTCCACTCAATAGGTTCGTTGTTGTTTAGACTGTTTTGTAATTTATTTACCCACTGTTTATGAGAACAGTATGACGCAAATATATCTTATACCATAACAGAGGGCAGAGAGAAATTAAATATTTTTGAAAATATTTTTTTACCCGATATTCTTGTTTTAATAATAGTGGCCAATTTAACAAAGAACAGCTCCAAAATATCCAGGTTATCCGCTTCTAGACAGCACAAAAGAATCAAAGCTTTAAATAAATATTTGGTTTCGCAGAAAAGGAAGTCTTCAAAATACAATACTGGAGAAATAAAAAGTTGCGTAAACGGAACACGCTTAAATGGGTACCTAAGTTGATACGGCGCGCAAATGGTTTCCTTCCTATGCCTTTGCCTGCCGATGTTTCCTTAACCAACTTACAACAGTGAGCTTGGAAATTCAAGTACGACTCGCGCAAGCTTGTCTCTGCCAGCCGGTTTTTCCACTTACACGTAGAACTGACTCCGTAATCAACCTGCATTAAACGTTGTTAACCTTTCCGAACTTTCTATTTGAAGCTACTAATTTGTAATTGACGACAAGATGCGAGCTTCACAGCAGTCCTTTAAAGAAACTGGTACTTTTTTACTTCGGTAATGTCTTCTTTTAAAGCGTGCTTGGAATGGTTAAGTGAGTGAATCTCACGGTAAAAGAAGTTTACTGTCACAAGGTTAATCTTGTTGGACAAAAACAGTTTGTGCAGAGCCAAAACAAAAACAACAAGGATACACAGCTGAGACAAAGAAAGGAGATCAAACAAAGCTCCCGATGGCTGTAGACGCAACGTCAGTCGAATTAAAAAAGTCAACGTTTCAATATAATTATATGCGGCGTTATGATTCGTTGCATCTATTCCTCGTTCGGCGTTCGAAAGTTGTCCGATTTTTAATTTCAAAATAACTAATAACGAGTAACGACTTCTGATAAACACAATGGTACTGCCGTGAGGGCTGCTATATTTTTTACGTCAACTGAAGCATGCAATTCACTATTAACAAACCATTGCTGAGTGCTGTCGCATATAGAATGATTCAGCAGTAACTTTCAGTATTGTTGGAGGTGATTCAATGATTCTTCGCAATAAAAATGCCACGTTAACAACGGTATAGTCCCTAACTTTAACGACACGCTATTATTGAATAAAAATTAAGACAACCGAATTATCTGCTTAACATATTACTGTACCTAATCACACAGATACTTTGTTCTTTAAATTGTTAAACCAATTCCTGATTAAAACCGTCTCAGCTTTGAAACATATGAGTGAGAGTAATGCCCTGTTTATGTTTAACCAGGGACAATCTTATAAATTCCTGTCAATGTCGCTGTCCACGGGTATCAATATATACTGTATGTATACCCTCTGCATGCAAGGTACACCATACGCGAATTTGAGGGTCACAGAAACATGAAGAATTGCGATTTATGCTGGCTGTCGGTGTACAACGTTATAATTACATTTTTTTTTTGTGCTGCTGCTGCTGCTGCTGGTGATGTAGGTTTTTATTACTCGTACACACTAGGGAGGTTCCCCGATTACTACATTATGCCAAATACTTTTGAAAACAACTAGGAACGCTGCTCTGAGCAACGGAAGCCGTTTCTGTTACCAGTTAACTGCCACTGGTACTGCCATTAGAGTACCCGTGATGGATACCNTCTGAGCAACGGAAGCCGTTTCTGTTACCAGTTAACTGCCACTGGTACTGCCATTAGAGTACCCGTGATGGATACCTTGTCCTCATGCTCTGCGTGGCTTTTGAGAAGTACGTCACAAGGCCAGATGTTACTTCCAAAATATCCTCACATTGATGCCACTATCTAAAACACTATCAAGACGTCGCCAGATGGCCTCGCCCATCGCTACACGAATGAGCAAGAGTCTACTGCGATGGTTCTTCCAGTGTCTCACCTGAAGAAGAGGACAGATTTAAGGCCGTGTTTTTCGCAGTGTAAAAATATTTAGTTTTATAATCTGACAAGGAATACTTTTCCTGACTTGCGTTTCTTTCTTTTTTGTGTGTACTGTGTCCACTGATATTGTTTTTTGCATTTTTTTTCACTTGTGTGGTGTTTTTCGTTCTNTCTGAGCAACGGAAGCCGTTTCTGTTACCAGTTAACTGCCACTGGTACTGCCATTAGAGTACCCGTGATGGATACATTGTCCTCATGCTCTGCGTGGCTTTTGAGAAGTACGTCACAAGGCCAGATGTTACTTCCAAAATATCCTCACATTGATGCCACTATCTAAAACACTATCAGACGTCGCCAGATGGCCTCGCCCATCGCTACACGAATGAGCAAGAGTCTACTGCGATGGTTCTTCCAGTGTCTCACCTGAAGAAGAGGACAGATTTAAGGCCGTGTTTTTCGCAGTGTCAAAATATTTAGTTTTATAATCTGACAAGGAATACTTTTCCTGACTTGCGTTTCATTGTTGTTTTTCTTTTTTGTGTGTACTGTGTCCACTGATATTGTTTTTTGCATTTTTTTTCACTTGTGTGGTGTTTTTCGTTCTNTTTCTTTTTTGTGTGTACTGTGTCCACTGATATTGTTTTTTGCATTTTTTTTCACTTGTGTGGTGTTTTTCGTTCTAGTCATCGTGCTGTCTTTTCTACTGGTTTGCTTTTGTTGTCTGTCTTGTTTTGTAATCATAACTTGTTCGTCCGTCTTGTCGTTTTTTCCTATAAACATATTTGTTTTCTATTGACAAGGAAACTACTTATCCTAATGTTCTGTCTGTGGTGTAAAAAGGTTTAATCGTTTTTGTCTTGCTGAGTTTTGAGTGCGAGTGTGTTTTTTTATTTAGTGTCATGGTCGGCAATGGACATAGTCCAATCACATCATCATAATAACATGAGCTCACCATTGCCATTAAACTTCAAAAATAAAGAGCAAGTAGTGTTATCTGCCATCCGATTAAAAAGTTACCAATAATATCCCATATTTGTACCTCGGAAACTGTTAATTATAGAGCTCATGCTCATATTAAATTGTTTGCTTAGAATCATCAGTATTACCACTTCCTCGAATACTGAAGAATCCTGCTGAATCGTTCTGTAAATAAAGTGGTCGCGTGCACACTTATTCACGCAAATTTTGCAGTTCGGGGTTCAATTCACAGTAGAAAAACATTTCCTCGCCATTCCACAAGGCTCCCCGGTTAAGAGGCCTCAGCAGGGTTCCACAGCAGCTGACATGCTGCCTCAGCTTTACAAAACTTAAAATTGTTGTTCGGGATGAACACACCGGTTGGCCCCATTCAGTGCCTTTTGTTGGATCCTTTCGCGAATTTTGGTGAAACTAAAACAGCTGGTCGCTTCCCATCTCCTAGTTTTGCAGCAAACCACTAGTAAAGGAGGGAGGAAGAAAGCTACTCAGTGAATATTCCGTGTTCTACCACACGCCACAACTCTGAAAGGAATTTAATAAAAATATTTTTACTAATCATATTTGAATAAAACTTATCTTTGGAGGTTTGAAAACGAAATGCGATTTGTCATTTTTAAATTATTTCCGTAAGTTCTGAAGTCGTGTTACTGTGCCGCACATGTGTTCAAAGAAGNATGCGATTTGTCATTTTTAAATTATTTCCGTAAGTTCTGAAGTCGTGTTACTGTGCCGCACATGTGTTCAAAGAAGGCCTAAGTCACTTTTACGACAACGATCCAACACAACTTTCTCCCCTCCACAGGAATACTAAACGCTGTTGTAGCTTCGAAACTAAGCACAAGGCGTGTTTCTGATACGGGAGCGCAGGCTGTAAAAATAACTGACGTGCATTTACAGGTTTGTATTTCATCAGATACGATCTGCCCCCCATTTTTTATTTATTTATTTTTTTAACTCTTTCCAGTGACGTAGCCAGGGGTGGGTCCAAAGAGTCCGTTCTCACATTCCCATATTCCCAAAATTCCAATTTTAGAACTGTTTTGGTTCTGTGAAAAATTGGGTTCGACAAATTACAATGATGGAAAAATTTTATCGTTAATGAGAATTCTGGATTGTTAATCCAAGTAAAAACGTCTGTAATACTTGCTCAATCCTCCCGTCATAGTTACAATTCTACCTACAGCCTTAAATTATTTCTCTTCAATGGACATGTTGATGGTATACTAGAAAATTTAAGATAGCTGTCAGGGTCATGAGTTGTATTTGTGATAAGAGCAACATATGGTCACCCCTGGCGGAGTCAAATATCTCCCCGACCCCCTGTTCCCCAGAAACGTGGTGGTGTGGGTGGGTGGGTCTATAGTTGGAGGAAGGGGAGGATCATTACGTGAAAGCCAGTGAAGTTGTAAAACTTTAATAAGGCGTGATGGCTCGCGGCCGATATCTCTGTGGAGAAGGACAAGGTGTGGTCCCGAATGCGGGATCGGGGTGGACGAGGGCCCAGATAGCGCAGGCATTTCTCGTCGCGACGTAAAGTGTACCTGTTTACTGGCGCGTCTTTATCGGGCATTACAAGTACGCGCCGACAGCTGCGACTCTCCGCGCCTTATCGCCCACGCTCGCCTCTATCTGGATCTCTTAACGCAATTAACGCATTCCTGGCCGTGCTTCGCTCCGCTGGTAACCCCGCTAACTAATTAACACAAAAAAAAACAACACCTCAAAACCCCCACAAACAATTCCCTCGCGATAAAATGAACACGTTGACTTGGGCACGTATCTTTAACGCCGGTCGTGTTCCCGAGTTCAAGTAAGCGTGGACGGACTTCTTGATGCGCCGAGATCCCTCGAATTTGCGTCGACGGAATGCAGAGCAATGTTTTACTCTATTTAATTGGTACGTACGTATTGGTTTCACGACCAATTGGTGTCAATGATGAACTTAAATGTCGAGTTCGATTCCCGGCCGGGTTAGAGATTTTTTTAAGTAGGCCAATGATAAATTTCCTTCCCGGGTACAAAATTGTGTTTTGTGTCGTCCCTTTGAAGAAAGCAGTTGCAAACCGGAAGTAGAATCGTCCCGTCAACTATACGCCTTCAGCGTCCAAACCAACCAGCCTTTGGGTTGTAAACCCATCATCGTCACCTTTCGAGTATACGGCTTCTCGGAACATTGATATATTACTATGGTTTCCGCATAATTTGTATTAACGACCCCTCGTGCGTTGAGAACATACTACGCAACGGAGGTCGACGTAAAAAAAAAAGTATTTTGTACATTTCCTAATGTAGCACTTTTCATTTAGGCCTACTAAGTCTTTTACTTTTTGCGTACCTCCTGTAGAAAATACCTTCCAGATTGGCGATAAACCCCTACATTTCCTTTTAATATTACTATCACAACTTATCTTTAATTTTTTCTTTCTAATATATTCAGTAATAATTTTGGTGGCGTATTTATTGTTACAAGAAGTTCAATTTTATTTTCTGTACTCAAGCTTTTAGTTAGAGCTCATTTCGTTAACATTCTACCAAGGTGTTTGGTTCAATTTTCTCTCAGTTCAGCCGATCAATCAACATCCTTCCACATTTCCATTTTTTTTCAGGTGTTAAAGGCCGCCTTGTGATNAGGCCACCTTGTGATCTCCCTATGAATAATAAAAATAATCTTTATTTGCTTTTATGTGCAAAGGTTAATCAGGATATGAAGTTTGAAAGATCGAAGTTCAGGAAGTGCGTCAACGTTTGCCTGGGATGGAGACGGAATTCCACTTGGGTAAAACTATACCCAATGCAGCCCACTTGAATCGAACCGACGACCTGCTGAATGCGAGACATGTATGTAATAATACAACAAAACAAGGTCGGTTCCTCAGAACGAATTTACAGTTCATACGACAGTACGCAGAAGAAAAAAAATGTTGATGTCGAAAATGTTTCTTTGCTCCTTCACGAATGTTTACGCAAGGAGGAAAACTTCTACGCGTACTCCAGCGTAAAAATATGTTTCGTGAGTGTGCTTCGTAGCATGTAAATAAATAAAAAATTGTCCTTTTTATTATTATCATTGACGCGTGTTATTGGTGGAACTATGTTGTCATTCTCTGGGTTTTCAAGACAACTGCGACACATGTAATGCCGTAGATTCATATTTATTAGATATTGCTATTAGTTTATTTATTTCGTTAGTCCATTCGCCAGACTCGTTTTGGTCGGGTTCGCTCGCGATTTCTCCCGCCGACTTGCACGCGGATCTGAGTAGCACCAGCAGTGCAGTTGGCTACACTGCATTCCACTCAAAGGAATGTGACGAAGACGATGTAAAACGGTTTTGCGTGTCGGCAATTTTTACTCGTTCATTCTGCGAGAACTTGTTCATTGCTCGTCGCAGTTCCGCTGGGCCGAGGTATCAGTTACAATATTTAAAACAAAAATATTCACATCTGCTTGCGATAAACTTTCATCGACCGGCTGTGCGGTTCTGAAGTCCCGACTGCACTTGACGCTATCCAGCATTTCGCTGGAAACAGCGCCGATGGTCATGGTTGACAACTGGCAGGGCAGCGGCAGGAAAGATAAAACTGGCTCTAGAAGGAAATAAATGAAAAACTGGGTATCTTATTCCATGGAGTAAAATATTTCGTTCCGAGGCCGCTATGAATTTTTTTGAACGGCCAATACGTTAGAATTAACCTCTCCTTTATTGGTGTCGTATTTCTTCCCATTGCCACAGGTGGCCTGAGCGTCAGACTATCTTCTTCGTCTGGCCAGATCCCGGCACGATACGTGTGGCATTCACCGTTTCGGGCCATTGACTTTATTAGTCGCACGCCGTTAAATTCTTCCCGTAGTAGGGCTTTCTTAATGATGCATTTGCGAAAGGCTTAGGAAGCTTTAAAGTATCTGTTCCCTACAGAATCGTGCTTTCATTGGACCAAACACACGGACACCTGTAAGTCCAATATGCGATCTCCGTATTTATTTTTTCTCACGATGAGAGGCGTCGTACAAAAACTAAAGGTAAAGACGCTCGATGTTCGCAAACGAAATGTCCATACAATATGGCGACCCGCGTCCGTGAAACCCGCTCTGCCGCAGTTGGTACGGGCGACCGACAACCGGGCTAAGGTGGTCCTGTACTCGATCCCAGGCGCTGGCAGTTGTAGACGTCGAGCTCGGATCATGACACACGGCAATGAGTTCCGGGTTCTTTACCTAGAGGTTAAATGCGGCCTCTTTCTGATTCTGAGCAGACTAGGAACCTACGTTAGTTTCCCTCCTTTCTGGAGTGAGTTTCGAAGGAGACTTTACCTTTTACCTGTCACCTTTCTATTAGNACCTACGTTAGTTTCCCTCCTTTCTGGAGTGAGTTTCGAAGGAGACTTTACCTTTTACCTGTCACCTTTCTATTAGTAAAGCATGGAGAAATTTGGGAACAAGCCGTTTGTATCAATGGTTAAGCAATGTCGTTACAAATCTGCGTAACATGAGAGGATATCGGCGAGGTTCCTTAGCAAAAACCACTCATCGGTAAGTACCGTAGATTATACATTTAAAACAGTGGGAGTAATTTGTGTGCCACCCAACAAATACTACAATTCGCACATCAACACTCCTAACCTGGGAGTTGAACGTTATAACAGCTTTTCTTACACCCATACAAAGTCACATATAATTGCACCGCCTGTAATTGGTTACACATGAAGAATGTTCTATGGGACAGTTGGCGCATTACAAAAAGACGTTTGTCAAATCTGGCGTGGTATTTTGTCTAGACAGTATGAATCTCGTCCCATACCTTCTACTAACTCATAAATTTCGGTGGTGCGAAAAATTTGTTGAGTTGTGTACGATAGTATTTATTTATGGTATTTATTTTACATTTTAAATTACGCAAGATTAATTTTAGTAGTTTTTAACTTAGTACCGTCTTGCTTCAAACGAAGACTTAAACAGTTATATGTACTAATTTATAAATTATTTTGTCCTTCAAGTTACTTAAACCGTGGCGCATTCGTCACAAGCAGTTGCTCTAAGCAACTTTTCCATGGTGCCTTGGTTTTCTTGCAAGTATATGAAACGGCTGATCGAGAAATAAATAGTGTGTTAAAAAAAATCGAACTCTTTAATTTAAAGGATTCTCTTTTTTATATAACTAACGTACATGGGTAATTTGAGACCGTTTGTGTTGGTGTTACAAACCTGGTTATGAATACAATTATTAGGGTATAGTCATTGACAAGAAGTGCGTTGTGGCTAAAAATAACAAACATATTTAAGCGTTCTATAGGTCCTACACTTCATCTGTAGATATTTTATTGATGGATGTTTTGGGTGTGAGAAGATACGTCCTTATGTAAAAGGACTAATGAGAATTCTGCCACTTAAGGACTGAACGTCCTTGATTCGTGTTCAAACAAGTTATTCAAAGAGTAATACTATGTACAAGTGTCTTTGCACAAAATGTTTTCGTAATTANTGATTCGTGTTCAAACAAGTTATTCAAAGAGTAATACTATGTACAAGTGTCTTTGCACAAAATGTTTTCGTAATTAACAACTCTTTCTAACTACAGAGTGTCGTAAGAGTGGTTGCCACACATCGGGTAATGAAACTTCTTAAGTTCTTAATAATAAATATGAGTTTGTGCGAGATGCTCTGAAGATAGTAGTTATGTATGAGACTCTTAATTTCCTTCTTCATACGCCACTGGATACAGCAAACGTCTTCCACTGCTTAGGTGATACTGTGGGTTTTTACATCTATCCAAAATGGGCAGGGGCAGGACCTTCGTACAGGAATTTCACTAACTCTTCGTATCGGAGTTGAAACTACGGGTATGTAAACAAAAATTAATAACGATGCTACGGGTAACGTGCCCTTGTGAACTCTAAAACACAGGAGAGCATATGGCAAGAATGACTATTTACCTAGGGCTAACTCCAGCCATCAACTCTGAACATGTGATGTCAGCCTCCTCACGTTCCTATACGTTTACAATTGGCGAAGTCCAGCAGTACTGTTACGGAACCCTGACAGCCAATGCAACGTAGACACGGGACAATAAGTGACCAAACTCGTGCCCACCCAATAAATAACTGCTTTTATGGCCGTTGTAAACATGCATTACGGCGACAGATATTTTAAATAGCGTATAATCGTTTCCCAACAAAAAAAAATGTGTAGATGAAGGACCTCGAAATACGCTTAATATCTCTGTCGAAGATTTAATTTAAAATTAATCAGCATCCTCTCGGAAAATAAAATTTTATTGCGTGAATGGGAGCCAGCATAAATATCATACGTTTATGTCACGTGGTGTAATATGAGCTGTGAAAACGAGGCGCCCGGCTAGATTCATTGGAACTCTCCACGCGTTTTCCGAAGCAGCGCTGGTCTTGAAACACGACACGGCGGGTTCGACCTCCCCCCTCCTACTTCCAGGACCCAGGACTCCTCCCCCACACTCTGTTCCCCCCCTCCCCTTCACCGACCAGGGAATGTCCTGCTCTGTCCTGCGTCGTCCGTCCGGAACGTGAGATATTTGTAATTTATTCGGCATGCCAGGGACGACGGAAAACGCCCGACCGTGTGGCGAGACGCTCTCGTGCTCTCTCTCCCCTCCCTCTCCCTCTCCCTCCGTCTCTTTCATCCCTCCATTTCTCGGCGGCTACGTCTGTCGCACCTGTCCTCAAAGTTTCGTCACGGCGCTGGGATTACGGCTGTACGAAGCGGTGGCCTATTTCTCAACGTCGCTCCCCAAACGTGCTAATCATACTGATGTTACCGAGATTCTACACACAACATCGTGAATCAATGAAATCGACGACGCTAAATCGAATTGTTGACGACACAGGAAATATCACGCGTCACTTGAGTGAAACAGAAAAATTAAACGGACACCTTATGACTGACACTGGAGCAATGCATCTTTAAAAGACCTACATTACAATGCATAGAAAATCGTAGAAATTATGTGAAAGAGAAATGTTTGGATTAATCTCGTTTTCACTATGTAACTAAGCAATTGCTGTTAACGCTGTTTGAATTCACTATCCCTATCTGCAAGGGGCCGCGGTGACTGAGCGGTTAGCCTGCTCGCCTCCCACCAAGGCGAACCGGGTTCAATCCCTGGCCGGGTCACTCCCGGATTTTCGCATGTGGGAATCGNCCAAGGCGAACCGGGTTCAATCCCTGGCCGGGTCACTCCCGGATTTTCGCATGTGGGAATCGTGCCGGACGATGCTGCTGGTAGACGGGTTTTCTCAGGGATTTCCCGTTTACCTCGCCCTTTCATTCCGACGCTGCTCCATACTCACCTCAATCACCCTCATCGGCTCTCAAGACCTCACCGTTAAGAGCCGCCCAAATCTTGTCATTCACTCACCCTATCTGAAAATATTTTGATGGCCACACTGACTGACATGCGCCTAGTAAAGTCAAGTTGGTAAAGATGGAGGGGAAGTTATTCCGTGTCTTAGGTGTTAAGTAAACATTTGTGAGTACTAAAATTATTTATTTTGCTTTCTGTTTTTTTTTAATAATAATAAGTGGAAGAATTAACAAATTCAAAAAAATATTCACTTTTATAATAATTTAATAGGGTTACTTGACCGAAGCATGAATAGTGATCAGGCCTATGGCAATATTAGTTTCACATTTGGTGGAAGAATACACGATGTCCATACAAGTAGATCTTAAGCAGGGCTTTCTAAAGTGTCTAGTTTACCGTGAACAGCCTCTATCAGCAAGATAACAGAATCGAACGTATTAGAACATAAGTAATCCTACGGACGTCAAATTTTCGCGAAAATATTTTCCGCGCAGGATAGATTCCAGTATCGTAAATGCGCAGCTGCTAAATTCTTTTGAATGTTCGCCTCGTCTCTTTGTAAGCAGGCTTTTTCTTACTTCGCCTGCCCAATCAAAATCAGGTTACTCCGTCACAAAACGTATGTTACGTGGCCAGACACCCATAACTCATAACAAATAAAATCATTATATCACGGTAGTGGTTCTGACAAAAAAAATCCGCCAATGCGTAGTCAATATTCGGTAAAAAAAAAAAAAAAATTAATATACTCCCAAACACGAGATTAACATACAGATAATTCTTATCCGGTGCAGAAATGTATAGTAAAACACGTCAATCTTTATTTTGTATGCCTTTATCGTGTTATACAGTAAACTGCTTTACACAATCAGGAATGCGTGTTAAAAACACTGCACACAGTATTGATTGACATCCAACAATAAAAACGCACATATATTAATTCTACCAGCAATACAATAAACAATACTGATCCAACCAGCTATAGCTACAATGAACAAATAGAATTAAACAGAGAAGTGAAAATAAGATTCTGGTTACTACTTAAATGTATTCAGAATTCGGTATGGATTCTACACTGTGCATGCAACCAAACTTGTCAGTCGTATTGTGTATTCTTGCAGGAATCGTGTTTGGTCACATAATGTTAACAATATATTCAAATTTATGAAACATTAGCATCACTTTGTTGCAGGCTCTGTCCTCCGAACCCCCGCGGTGTTCGGACCCAAACCTCCCGTTTATCAATGGTGTGCGTAAATCTCGGGTTTCTTTTCCAACTACAATACAAAATATTTTCCTTATGATTTAACACAACTGTCATAAGGTGGATTTTTTCTCAATGCTTTCTTTATGAGATGTCTACTGGAATGGGGATATTTTAGCTCATATTTCCTAACTAAGATTCTGAGTGAAACTGAATTTTGACGCCATTGCTATCGTAAACGGTAAGGTACAAAGCAGCGAATAAAACATATAGTTTCGCTTATACAGATATGGCAATTTTCCTTTGTAGCTTATATACTATACCACTAAGTAAAAATACTCACTGTAGATACAAACCTACACATATACCATATACGCATACATGCATACATATACATACATGAATATAATTATTTATAGTAACCTGCAGAGATTAGCATTTTTACTACTAAATCAAATAACTTTAAGATGTATGATACTGTAATTAGTAGTAATATCGCTTACTCAAAAGAGTTAAATCTAGCCTGTAAACAAGAAAATAAAAATGCGTTTTACTTTCCGATATCTGTCTTCAGCGTAGTCCAAGTCGCACACGTTATGGCATGATCCACAACCCGATTCGAGGAAACATGGGAATCCGAAAACACAGTAGGTGTTTTCTTTGCAAAATGGCAAAGCTAACCACCCGTATGCCATATTGCAACTCAATGTACATGACTGATGACAAAAACATGTTCGGGACGGAGAATTGAACAGTTACTTTTAAATTGCTCATCATCAAGAAACGATATTACAAATTACGAGCCGGGAAATGTTTAAACGTTCACAAGTTACCTATGTGAACATTTTGCAAGACGATTGTCTGACTTACTTGTAAGTTAATTCACATGGCCTGCAGAAACAGACTGTTAACACAAAAAAAAATTATTTTTTACGAAATTTGGCATGCTGGAATTTTAAACTAGTCAGCATAATCAACTTGGCGTGTTCGGCACGCGATGAGAAGGCATTGCAACATAGTTTGCATGCAGGACTAATTAAGATGAAATCTCATTATATCACCTCCATGAAGTGGAATTGAATACCTGGCCTCCTGAATATGAGTCGGGTTTTGGTGACGGCACGACTAACTGATGTGTTGGGAAAATGTGTGTTTCAAAATGAAAATACCGTACGTATTGCCACATAATTTGTTTCCATTACTAAACTTAATATTTGAACAGATTTAATGTAACAGAGAGTGCTGGACAGTTTAAAGTCTAGCCAAGTTTCGCATTCAAGTAACAAAATTCTTTTTAACCTAAAAATATCAAGTAGACCTCACAGAACTCAACAGGCTGTCAAAATAAATTGCGTAAAATTTGTGCGATCACATAATTATCAATTTAAAATCATTTTCAATTTCCCTGGTTAAATCATTAGTTAACAATTAAAATAATGTGCAAGTGTTTTGATTGCAGATGAGGCACTATATTTAGTTCAGTATTTCATAAATATATTGGCAGTTTACGGTTAACGTATTCAAATGGAGAATTGAAAACGTGCGACAGAAAATTAAATAGAGCCTTATGTAACCTTAATTATAAAACAACTTTTCAGCCAGTCACTTTCAGTTCATGAATATGTAAAACTGTGGCGACAGCGCTGGACTAATTGGTTTTGCGGCAAAAACATTTCTTGAGCTACAGTTATTAGTTTTTAGAGAAGCCCTTCTAAAAGAGCTGCCATAGTAATTCTACATGTTCCTAGGAATCAACTGACTTGTACACGTCTATATTAGTGGGCGTGGATACAAATACCTGTTTGTATATATGCAAACAAATAACTTAAGTAGTTCCTACTACGAAACATGTTAAATCAACGAAATCGAACTAGCCAAAAAACTGAGATTATAAAATAAAGCTAAATTTGAACTTATATATAATATAAATAACATTTATATTTACTATATCAAAATATTATTATAAACTCTACTTTTTTTTAGTTATATTTGATCATAATTTTGTATTAAGCTAAAGCTGTATACGTAAGATTTCGTTGTACTTGAAACACGTTTAAAACCAAAATTTCCAAAATAATTATTTTTAATTTAAATTTATCTTTTCTACATATACACCGAAGAGCCAAAAAAACTGTGGTACACCTGTCTAATATCTAGTAGCC
>NQII01004877.1:72834-86372 GCA_002778355.1 Clitarchus hookeri
CGTCAAGTTAATTTGGCGCACAACTGTGGGGCTTACATACGTCAAGATCTTAAGAAAAAAATATGGAAAATTCGTTCATTCTTATTTTGCTGTTTATTTTTACTTGCAGCGCAGGTCTAATAACAATTATACGTTCGAAATTCAAATGTTACGTCCGTTCTGCTCGGTGACGTCCCAAATAGGAGACAAGCCGCAAAAGGTGTGGATCGATATCAGCACGTCTACAACCAAGGTGGGAATACTCATTGGGCTGAAGCAATTGGCAAGTTTTCTCAAAATGCATGGTGTCGCGCTCTGGGTAACTGCAATTTCACATATAATCTCTAGGAGCGAAGAACGTAAAGGCTTGGGGGACCGCTTTGAGCACATGCGATTCTATGGAAACAAGCGTGTTGACGACTGGCTGTGGAAGATCCGTTACTTCGGCTAACACCTGGCCAGTTGATTGGCGAATGACCTTCCCTTCATGCTGTCAGCAACTTGAGACACCCTGCAATCTCTAGCGACTCGAGTAGGAAAAGCGAATCCTTAACCTAAGCAACCCGAAGTCGAGGTTCTGCGATTTACAACGTCACCATTAAATTATTTTCCGCATTTAAACTAAAAATTTACTACATTCACATCGCGTGAATTTCTATAAACAGTCGTGTTGTTTATCTGTTTAGGTTTTGTACAAACATGTGGTTGATTTTCATGTTTTAATTCAGATGGTGGTAGCACAGCCTTCTGTGTCTACGTGGCTTTCACATATGACAGCTCGTTAACGTACGTTTCTGTGAATATTCGTATGAAATGATTTATAAAGTAGTAGGGCCTATATCGCTACCGTCACTATGATTTATATTCCCTCAAATANAGCTACCGTCGCTATGATTTATATTCCCTCAAATACATTTCATGTGTGAAATAACTGCGAAAAACGACGTTACCGATAATGCTACATANCGCTACCGTCACTATGATTTATATTCCCTCAAATACATTTCATGTGTGAAATAACTGCGAAAAACGACGTTACCGATAATGCTACATAGAAAACTTAGGCCTGTCTGAAAATATAAANTAGAAAACTTAGGCCTGTCTGAAAATATAAATAAATTACAGACTTGCAACGCTAAAATGCCTTGTCTGCCAACATAACTAAATGAACATTTGTTTTCTCTGTGTTCTAACGTTGGCAGTCCCGTAAAATCTACTTCGGCAAATAAGATAAGGTTCTCTCGTTACGCTGTTGAGTTCCAACTCTATCCTCGCATGCTGCTANAAAATCTACTTCGGCAAATAAGATAAGGTTCTCTCGTTACGCTGTTGAGTTCCAACTCTATCCTCGCATGCTGCTTTGATGCTGGAGTGGGAGGTACCGGCACCAGGTTGGCCTTCGCACGCCTGGATACTCTGCGACACAGATAACATCTGNTGATGCTGGAGTGGGAGGTACCGGCACCAGGTTGGCCTTCGCACGCCTGGATACTCTGCGACACAGATAACATCTGTGGCCTTGGCCTATGGTACCACGGGTACCGTCTCCAGTAGGCTGCTGTCAAATAAAGACTTTTGGACAAGCGCGCTCGGTTCGCACAGACGTGTGACCTGTTCACCTTTCAACCGTGACTTCTACGTCGGCGCATATGCAATCTACTGGAGAAAATTATACTGTGGTTTGACTGATAGGTAATTTTGCTGTTATGGCAGAGGTGCGAAGATATAATTTTATCGCACTGCACGTTAGTGTTTAGCCAGTTTATGTTGAATTCGGTTATGGTCGTGACTCGTGTGTTATAAACGTATTTACGTAAGGAATTTCTGCTGTAGTGAAACTGCCAAAAACGTAGCGCCATATACTTTGTCAGAAAGAATATACCTTTCTTAGAGAAGGCGGGAACCAAAGTATGAAAGAGGTTTTAATATTTCTAACACTCTATCAGTAAGTGACTTGTGTGTTAAATTGTAAGAGCGCCTTAATAGTTGGTTAGCAAAACCACCGCTTACATCAGATGGCTTATAGTAACGTCATACCTAAAAATAGCAGCAGGGATTCGAAACCACAATCTCTTGCACCGTAGGACGGCTTCCCAGCAAAATAACGCCAATGGATGACTAGCATAGATCCCAATAAAAATGGGCAATCTTGTCCATAATCATATTTCTGACTACTGCAGCCTACTGCAAAAACCCACATTTCCATCATTTACAGGTAGTTACTCGTATGCTAAAATGGTAGAAATGATTTCTTGTAACATACAGGCAGTAGGTAGCTGAAGAAATATTAACAATAAACATTTCCTGTGCATGAAATTTGACAAATTCCTGTTGGACTGTGATGGAGAGATTTGAACGGCTCTTAACTTCGAGGTCTTGAGAGCCGATGGGGGTGAAATGAGGTGAGTATGGAGCAGCGCCGGAATGAAAGGACGAGGGAAACGGGAGATCCCCGAGAAAACCCGCCGACCAGCGGCATCGTCCGACACGATTCCAACATTCGAAAATCTGGGAGTGACCCCACCGGGAATAGAAGCCGGTTGGCCTAGGTGAGAGGCGAGTAGTCTAACCACCACACCTCCGCGGCCCCTACTTCCTGTTGGAAAATGTCTTGATGAAATGCGAAAATGAAATGCGTAAACTACATATGAACAACTTACAATAAAATATGCATATTATAGCTAAACTTTGATAGGTTTATGCATATTTTACATATCTGTAGTAATTTTCTGAATATAATGTTGTCAGTAAAAATAGATTGATGGAAGCGTTTGTCTCTTCTGTGCTCACGTTTACGATAGACAACATAATACGTCAAAGATACAGGCGGTGCCATAAAAAAGTTTACATTTCGTCACCGAGATTGTTGTGGCCACTCAAAATTGGGCCAAGAGTCCATTTAAAATTTTGTAACACAAACGCTACTGTAGAAAAATAATTATATATAGTAATTAAAATTGTAATACGAATTCAAAGAGGGCAAACGTAAGGACCATTTTACACGATACTAATATTTTTAGCGACCAGTAGTAATTATGTTTGTCTTCGGCATGTCGTACAGGAAGAAAATAAAATGTATGGTCAGAATTGTGGTCATAACAAATTAGCTGTCAACAGTTGAAGCCTTTCACGTAGAATGCACCTTTCGTAAATTGCGTCCAAAAATTACGTAATTAAAACTGCATTATCGCACTCTAAATCTAACATTGTGAAAATGGAGCTAACTCAGTGGAACAGGCGAAAATTGCTCCACTTGAAATCAGTAACAGCTTGTGCCTAAAATGAACGATTTATATCTTAGCTTCGTAGCATCGTAAAACGGTCGATACCTGTAAACATCTTTACCCCCGCAAATTAAAACATGTGTAGTTGATTATGAACAGCGGGAGCAGTTGTACTTGTAAATTAGGTCATGTTTTAAACNCCGCAAATTAAAACATGTGTAGTTGATTATGAACAGCGGGAGCAGTTGTACTTGTAAATTAGGTCATGTTTTAAACGTCGCCATTTAAATGCACAATGCGCATTTATTTTCTATGCGAGAAATATTTTTGTGTGACGAACGCCCACAAATCGGTTGCCATTGTACGTATTTTACTCAACCCACATTTCAAAGTAGAGTAATGAATAGCATTGTCGCCTTCCAAAGGCTATATGTACCGTACGTTTTTTGGCAGAGGTTCTATCAGAATGACGTCGCCAAGTTTTATTTTTTCAAATTGTAAAGTAAAATTATTTGCTGATTAGTGACAAAATTGATTTTTGTTATTTATTGTGTTGCAAAATTTCTAAGCACCCAGCTCAAGGACTAGTGAACAAAAAAATAAATAAAGAAGGCACATCTTATGTCGTGTTTCCAGAAATGACCGTGAACATCCCACAAAACACTGATTCTCAGTTCAACTACATATAATAATATAGTATGGCTAGTCAGCAACAGCTACCTAACTGACTTTTAATGGCTTGTAATTCAATGATTTGGGTTTCTAGTGTACTTCGTGAATAAATATCGGTTACACATTTTCTGGTGAAGATACCCTTGATGTAAGTGGTTCAGTAATTTCCGGAGCTGAATTTGCACCCTGCACCTGATTCCAGGCATTTGTGTGAAGAGAGCGATGAGAACGTGTTAAGAATGTCTCGTCTTTGATAATTCGTAATGCAGTGCTATCAAATATATTGTAACTGTGATATGTAAAAGGTATACAATAAGCTATACAATTCTAGAGGCATTCACCGGTAAACTGAGCACTTTTGAAGGCCCTGGTTATATTTTCCTTTAAGCTGTTTTTTATCTTCTAACCACCTTTTAAAATAAATATTGACATTTAAGTAATAAACACAGTGTGTATATTCCACCGCACTCTGAAGTTAACGTCTAGGGCTAACATAAAATATATTTATCGACTATTATTCCAAATGAAACGGCTGTCAAAAGTGCTCACTTTACCGCGAACAGCCTATAACATTTTACCGTATTTGAAATCAGGGAGAACAAATTTATTTCATGTCTTAAGCTTTGGGGAGAAAAAACACGGCTGATGACAGGCTATTGCATTATGTTTTAATAGGGAGCTGTAAATGTAGGCCTATAAAAATAACCACCCCAAATCCTATGGCCGGGATCAAAATTACGACCTCTCGTATTCGAGTAATGCATGAAACCGCACGATCAAACAGGCTAGTTGTAGTTTTCAGAAGAGATCAACCAAGCGAGGTAGCGCAGAGGTAAACCATAGGACGCGCATTCTGGAGGACATGAGTTCGATTCCCGGTCCAACGTCCTGATTTCGGTTTCCCACGGTTTCCCGAAATCACTCCAGGCGAGTGCTGAAATTGTTCCTTTCTACAGGCTATGGCCGATTCCTTCCCCGTTCCTCCTTCTCTGAGCAACTTGCTCAGTTCCTAGATGTCGACGAGAGGTAAAGCCCAACCCACCCACCAGAAAAGACAACGTGTGGGCGTACCCAGTCACTGAGTGGCTCAGCAAAGGTGCGGGGAACGGCCTTGTGTCTGATTGGTTCTCACGTTTCGAATATCTAACCTTTCAGCTGACTACTGGTTAAATTGTCCCTAAAGGACGATTCACATTGAAGTTAAACATGGAGTTCATTCCGTTAACTTTGCGTTGTCGCTATGTTCAAGTATAGTCTAGATTTCGAAGCAGTGTATTCACATTAAACGAAGAGTGACGTTACGTTATTGTGTCAACCCCAAATCCAAAGCAACTTAAAGTTAACATAGCCAAACAGATTTAAAAAAAAAACTGTTTTCTTTTGTTTTAGTTTTCCTATATTTATTTTTATTCCTACCAACTTTCGTGTGGATCGCATACTGTATTAATGACATACGATTGTAATTNTTTTCCTATATTTATTTTTATTCCTACCAACTTTCGTGTGGATCGCATACTGTATTAATGACATACGATTGTAATTAAAATAAGTTTTAATTTCGTTCGCGTGTGTTTGAATGGTAAACAAATTAACTACTACGAAAATGTCGAATTTTAAGAAAATCTGTGAGCGCAAATACTTGCCAATTTATGTAAGAGAAAAGTATATTATTAGGACACAGAAACAAATGTTTGAACAATAGCACTTTTGAAAGCCCTCTCATTTGGAATAATAGTCAATAAATATATTTTATTTTAGCCATAGACGTTAACTTCCGAGTACTGCGGAATAAACATACTGTGTTTGTTACTTACATGGCAATATTTATTTTTAAAAGGTGGTTAAAGGATAAGAAATGGCTGAACGGAAAAAGTAACTAGGCCTTCAAAAGTGCTCACTTTACCGTGAACAGCCTATATCATTGCATAGCAATTAGTCTTTTACATATCNTAACTAGGCCTTCAAAAGTGCTCACTTTACCGTGAACAGCCTATATCATTGCATAGCAATTAGTCTTTTACATATTGCAGGTACAATATATTTGATAGCACTGCATTACGAATTATCAAAGACGAGACACTCTTAACTCCAATGTGAACACAGCTACGATTATATAAAAAAATGTTGGTACAGAGTTAAGGATAAGTTAACATGACGAGCCTCACGGTAACTTTAATTTGAACTGACGCAATGCACGTGCGTGTTGCTATAGGCTGTTCAAAGTAAAATGAGCACTTTTAAAAGCCCTGCTTATGATCTACTTGTATGCACGTTGTGTGTTCTTCGGCCTTATGTAAAATTGCCGTTGCCGTGGCCCTCATCGCTTTCTTCATGGGTCGGCCAAGTGAAACTGTAAAATTATAAAAAAAAAAGTAAATATTAAAAAATTAGCTAATTTTTACACTTCGAAGCATTAAAAAAACCGACAGCGACAGAAATAATTTAAGTTATCACAAATGGTTATCTAACACTTTTTGTTTGACGTTGAGATATGGAACTACTTTCCCCTCCATCGTTACCAACTTTGCAGGGCGCATGTCACTCAGTGTGCCCGTTNGACGTTGAGATATGGAACTACTTTCCCCTCCATCGTTACCAACTTTGCAGGGCGCATGTCACTCAGTGTGCCCGTTAAAATATATGCAGGTAGGAGCAGCGACTTATTTCCAAGGTTGATTTCAAAAGTGCTCACTTTATCGCGAACAGTCTCCTTTAGTATGTTGAACAGGTTTTGAAGAGGCGGCAGATTCTTCTCCGTGCACACGGCGCTTGCCCCAGCGTCAACAAGCAGTGAGCGGCGACCGTCGGCAGCTACGTCGAGTATTGGCTTGGTGTCGCGTGGGCGCATCTTGTCCCGGGCGCCGACAATTCGCGCTCGCCCCTATGTACACAATGCGCTGTCTTGCGTGCGTGCGTGCGCTCGCGTCTTCTGTTTCAACGTCTCTGCGTGCGCGATATGTCGGCGGCCTGGAGCTTCCTGTACTGCACGCCTCTGGGACAGCAGTGCGGTTGACTACAGCCCACTCATGGTTGCTTGAAACTTTCCTGGAAACCTACTTCCAGGCTATCCCTCCACTTCGTGCAAACAAAGCTTAACCAAGTCTAGAAAATTACACCAAAAGGACAAACACACCGCGTTTGTGAGCGCTCAGGTTAATAACATTTTGCATGAGAACTACTTCTCACTAGGCATTACCAACACATCTATATTTTCTCTCTTTTTTTTTAATTTTCNCCGCAAATTAAAACATGTGTAGTTGATTATGAACAGCGGGAGCAGTTGTACTTGTAAATTAGGTCATGTTTTAAAAGTCGCCATTTAAATGCACAATGCGCATTTATTTTCTATGCGAGAAATATTTTTGGGTGACGAACGCCCACAAATCGGTTGCCATTGTACGTATTTTACTCAACCCACATTTCAAAGTAGAGTAATGAATAGCATTGTCGCCTTCCAAAGGCTATATGTACCGTACGTTTTTTGGCAGAGGTTCTATCAGAATGACGTCGCCAAGTTTTGTTATTTTTTCAAATTGTAAAGTAAAATTATTTGCTGATTAGTGACAAAATTGATTTTTGTTATTTATTGTGTTGCAAAATTTCTAAGCACCCAGCTCAAGGACTAGTGAACAAAAAAATAAATAAAGAAGGCACATCTTACGTCGTGTTTCCAGACATGACCGTGAACATCCCACAAAACACTGATTCTCAGTTCAACTACATATAATAATATGGTATGGCTAGTCAGCAACAGCTACCTAACTGATTTTTAATGGCTTGTAATTCAATGATTTGGGTTTCTAGTGTACTTCGTGAATAAATATCGGTTACACATTTTCTGGTGAAGATACCCTTGATGTAAGTGGTTCAGTTATTTCCGGAGCTGAATTTGCACCCTGCACCTGATTCCAGGCATTTGTGTGAAGAGAGCGATGAGAATGAGTTAAGAATGTCTCGTCTTTGATAATTCGTAATGCAGTGCTATCAAATATATTGTAACTGTGATATGTAAAAGGTATACAATAAGCTATACAATTCTAGAGGCATTCACCGGTAAACTGAGCACTTTTGAAGGCCCTGGTTATATTTTCCTTTAAGCTGTTTTTTATCTTCTAACCACCTTTTAAAATAAATATTGACATTTAAGTAATAAACACAGTGTGTATATTCCACCGCACTCTGAAGTTAACGTCTAGGGCTAACATAAAATATATTTATCGACTATTATTCCAAATGAAACGGCTGTCAAAAGTGCTCACTTTACCGCGAACAGCCTATAACATTTTACCGTATTTGAAATCAGGGAGAACAAATTTATTTCATGTCTTAAGCTTTGGGGAGAAAAAACACGGCTGATGACAGGTTATTGCATTATGTTTTAATAGGGAGCTGTAAATGTAGGCCTATAAAAAATAACCACCCCAAATCCCATGGCCGGGATCAAAATTACGACCTCTCGTATTCGAGTAATGCATGAAACCGCACGATCAAACAGGCTAGTTGTAGTTTTCAGAAGAGATCAACCAAGCGAGGTAGCGCAGAGGTAAACCACAGGACGCGCAATCTGGAGGACATGAGTTCGATTCCCGCTCCAGCGTCCTGATTTTGGTTTCCCACGGTTTCCCGAAATCACTCCAGGCTAGTGCTGAAATGGTTCTTTTCTACAGGCTATGACCGATTCCTTCCCCGTTCCTCCTTCTATGAGCAACTTGCTCAGTTCCTAGATGTCGACGAGAGGTAAAGCCCAACCCACCCACCAGAAAAGACAACGTGTGGGCGTACCCAGTCACTGAGTGGCTCAGCAAAGGTGCGGGGAACGGCCTTGTGTCTGATTGGTTCTCACGTTTCGAATATCTAACCTTTCAGCTGACTACTGGTTAAATTGTCCCTAAAGGACGATTCACATTGAAGTTAAACATGGAGTTCATTCCGTTAACTTTGCGTTGTCGCTATGTTCAAGTATAGTCTAGATTTCGAAGCAGTGTATTCACATTAAACGAAGAGTGACGTTACGTTATTGTGTCAACCCCAAATCCAAAGCAACTTAAAGTTAACATAGCCAAACAGATTTAAAAAAAAAACTGTTTTCTTTTGTTTTAATTTTCCTATATTTATTTTTATTCCTACCAACTTTCGTGTGGATCGCATACTGTATTAATGACATACGATTGTAATTAAAATAAGTTTTAATTTCGTTCGCGTGTGTTTGAATGGTAAACAAATTAACTACTACGAAAATGTCGAATTTTAAGAAAATCTGTGAGCGCAAATACTTGCCAATTTATGTAAGAGAAAAGTATATTATTAGGACACAGAAACAAATGTTTGAACAATAGCACTTTTGAAAGCCCTCTCATTTGGAATAATAGTCAATAAATATATTTTATTTTAGCCATAGACGTTAACTTCCGAGTACTGCGGAATAAACATACTGTGTTTGTTACTTACATGGCAATATTTATTTTTAAAAGGTGGTTAAAGGATAAGAAATGGCTGAACGGAAAAAGTAACTAGGCCTTCAAAAGTGCTCACTTTACCGTGAACAGCCTATATCATTGCATAGCAATTAGTCTTTTACATATCGCAGGTACAATATATTTGATAGCACTGCACTACGAATTATCAAAGACGAGACACTCTTAACTCCAATGTGAACACAGCTACGATTATATAAAAAAAATGTTGATACAGAGTTAAGGATAAGTTAACATGACGAGCCTCACGGTAACTTTAATTTGAACTGACGCAATGCACGTGCGTGTTGCTATAGGCTGTTCAAAGTAAAATGAGCACTTTTAAAAGCCCTGCTTATGATCTACTTGTATGCACGTTGTGTGTTCTTCAGCCTTATGTAAAATTGCCGTTGCCGTGGCCCTCATCGCTTTCTTCATAGGTCGGCCAAGTGAAACTGTAAAATTATAAAAAAAAAAGTAAATATTAAAAAATTAGCTAATTTTTACACTTCGAAGCATTAAAAAAACCGACAGCGATAGAAATAATTTAAGTTATCACAAATGGTTATCTAACACTTTTTGTTCGACGTTGAGATATGGAACTACTTTCCCCTCCATCGTTACCAACTTTGCAGGGCGCATGTCACTCAGTGTGCCCGTTAAAATATATGCAGGTAGGAGCAGCGACTTATTTCCAAGGTTGATTTCAAAAGTGCTCACTTTATCGCGAACAGTCTCCTTTAGTATGTTGAACAGGTTTTGAAGAGGCGGCAGATTCTTCTCCGTGCACACGGCGCTTGCCCCAGCGTCGACAAGCAGTGAGCGGCGACCGTCGGCAGCTACGTCGAGTATTGGCTTGGTGTCGCGTGGGCGCATCTTGTCCCGGGCGCCGACAATTCGCGCTCGCCCCTATGTACACAATGCGCTGTCTTGCGTGCGTGCGTGCGCTCGCGTCTTCTGTTTCAACGTCTCTGCGTGCGCGATATGTCGGCGGCCTGGAGCTTCCTGTACTGCACGCCTCTGGGACAGCAGTGCGGTTGACTACAGCCCACTCATGGTTGCTTGAAACTTTCCTGGAAACCTACTTCCAGGCTATCCCTCCACTTCGTGCAAACAAAGCTTAACCAAGTCTAGAAAATTACACCAAAAGGACAAACACACCGCGTTTGTGAGCGCTCAGGTTAATAACATTTTGCATGAGAACTACTTCTCACTAGGCATTACCAACACATCTATATTTTCTCTCTTTTTTTTTAATTTTCCATTCACTATAAATTAAACATTGTTATCTACAGACAAAATATATAAGTAAAAGTTCAATTTAACCACAGGTAAGATACTTTTATTTTAACAGAAGTGTAAAACGCTTGCGATACGAGACATATTTAGGAAGCAACCAAACACGCCATGCGTACATGGCGTGATTTTTCGAAGGTTTGATTAAAAAAAGTGTGAATATACTGTGAATAGACTACACCTCTCCGTATGAGTCATTGCCATACAGTACTGGCGCCGCGGNAACATTTTGCATGAGAACTACTTCTCACTAGGCATTACCAACACATCTATATTTTCTCTCTTTTTTTTTAATTTTACATTCACTATAAATTAAACATTGTTATCTACAGACAAAATACATAAGTAAAAGTACAATTTAACCACAGGTAAGATACTTTTATTTTAACAGAAGTGTAAAACGCTTGCGATACGAGACATATTTAGGAAGCAACCAAACACGTCATGCGTACATGGCGTGATTTTTCGAAGGTTTGATTAANACATGGCGTGATTTTTCGAAGGTTTGATTAAAAAAAAGTGTGAATATACTGTGAATAGACTACACCTCTCCGTATGAGTCATTGCCATACAGTACTGGCGCCGCGGCGTCTCACAGATCACAAACTTCTTAAGAAGTTTTGAAGATCACGGCTGCTACGAGAAGTTGAACCTTAGTCGTCCACTTGGCATTCTAGTTATTTAACCCATTGGGCCACGTGGGAATAGTGTCTACAAAACGAACATTCGACCAATTTTTAATTAAGACTATTATATGTACTATTATATATTTGATTAGGTTATCCGAAATATGTATATGAAGTATGTTGTATTTTATTATAAAGGGCTTATTAACGTCCCACGGTGTTATGCCCAAGGGCTTATCATGGGAAGCCCCACAAACTAAGTTTTATAATAACTTAAATTAAATACTGAAACTATTGCCTTTGATTTCTGTTTTATTAATGCGCATAGGCCTAAGTGTAGATATGAGCAAATCTGTATAATATTTACTTAAGTAATAATTGTATAGTTTCACTTTTCTGACAAATAGGTCGACGGCAATGTTAATTGTACGTATGGTGGAATAATACACAATGTGCACACGAGTAGTTCTTAAGCTAAGTTGACCGTCAACGGCCTGTAGGTAGCATTCTTCGCCATGCCCGCAAGCCTCGTCTTCTCGAACTCTCGTTTCACTGCAGATGTTAAATGCTGCGACTTCATGCAGGAAGGACATCACTCCACGTATCCCAAGTCATATTGAACTTTACAAGGTTATGAAGGCCCTTCTTTAGGTTGTTCAAATGTATAAATTCTTTTCTAAATTTCGAAGATATTCTATGGTTTCGTGACAAGATATTGATGATAACCTAATTAAAATACCAAATCACAAAAAAAAAAAGTTTTCTAGGATTAAAATGTTATTTTTTTTACTTATTATCAAGTCGTACTCATTAAAAAAAGTTGTTTTTTCTACACAAATATGGTCTTGGCTGAAGTGTTTATTAAAGTTATGAGTGGTTTTTTTTTTTTTAATTTCTTTGGAATCCTACGGTTGGTTCACCTACGGAAAGGATTTTTAACTTCTGGCTATTTAGACTTTAAATTTGATCTGAAAAGAGGCGCAACAAGTTTCTAAGAATTGTATTCACGGTATTTTGATAATGACAACAATTATGTTTAACTGTATCCTAACGTATTAATTCTATTCAATTTTGAGAATTGTATGCGAAATAGAAACACTTAAAATTCATTTTTGAAGTAATTTTACTCAGTTGTCATAGATACTCTTTTCATTATATTTGTTCATATCACAACAAAAAAAAAGATATAAAATGCTAAAAATGTAGAAAGTAGTTTTATACCCTTTAACGGCATTTAGGAACTGCGTCGGCATTTGCCGGATTTGGAATGTAAAACCATGTGGCACAAACAATAGACTGAATTATACGTTGGTGTAGGGGCCTACAAACAGCTGTTTTGTGTTTGAAACTTTGGTAAGTAACTGCTTCGTTTGGCAACCTGCAGTGGTAGTTGTGTTGTAAATACTTATTTCGTCGTTGGCAAGCTTTATTTTTCCGCCTAAGACATCCGGCGGAATGCGCGCCAAGCACAGTTGGCTGCCCTGTTACCCCAGCCAGAAATAAAGAATGGATGCAGTGAGACGAGTGGAGCAGAGTTGGAATGAAAACGGGAGAAATCGAGGGCGGGCTGAGAAAACATCCCTCGCTCCACGCTATCATAGTCCACTTCCGGTTACTTCGAACTTTTCTGAAGCGCTGCTAAAGTGCTACTTCCAGAATATTCCTCTCCCTCACGTACACAAAGCTTAACTGAGTCTAGAAAATTACACCAAAGGGACAACGCGCCGCATTAGTGCGCACTCAGTGTAATAATATTTTCTGCAAGTATTATTTCTTAGTAGGCATTACCAACACATATTTTCTCACAGTTTTAATTAATTTTAATTATAAATGTAATATGATAATTTAAAAGTAAAATAATAATAATAACATTTCAATTTAATCTAAAATGTTGTAGTTTAATCTCAACAGAAATATAAAACGCTTGTGATTCATAGCATATCTAGGAAACAACCTNAATTACACCAAAGGGACAACGCGCCGCATTAGTGCGCACTCAGTGTAATAATATTTTCTGCAAGTATTATTTCTTACTAGGCATTACCAACACATATTTTCTCACAGTTTTAATTAATTTTAATTATAAATGTAATATAATAATTTAAAAGTAAAATAATAATAATAACATTTCAATTTAATCAAAAATGTTGTAGTTTAATCTCAACAGAAATATAAAACGCTTGTGATTCATAGCATATTTAGGAAACAACCTAAGACGTCATGAAACAAGGGGTGATTTTTCAAAGGTTTTAGTCAAAAACTGTGAAGAAATCACGAATACACTATAT
>NQII01004877.1:91407-146301 GCA_002778355.1 Clitarchus hookeri
CCGCTGGCTGCAGTGCACTTGTGAGATGGCCTGCCCCAGTCGGCCGCATCACCATTGAACATACGATGCACAGTTATCCTCACAGCGCCAGCTTGCCAACACACGAAACGAAAAATTATTTTGTAAACCGATCTGAAGATTTCTTGTAATATTACAAATGCTAGTACTTTTGCATTACATTTGTTTGTAAACCTGTTGCATTTGTACTCGTGCAGAAACAGGATTTGTAGAACTACAAAAAACAATGCCTACAGCAATACTGACACTTGTAAAAATTGACAAGCTTTCACTTGTAATGGTAGGCCCTACTAAAAAAACTTTTTTGTGAACTAAGTTTCCTAAAAACAATTTTTGTGTATAGAGTTGTTTTCCGCTTTTGAGTGGAGATATTTGGGTGACTCTTAATGCCGAGGTCTTAAGAGCCGATACCGAATAAGCAAGAAGAGTATAGGGCAACGTCGGAATGAAAAAGCGGGGGAAACGGAGATGCCCGAAAAAACTCGCCCATCAGCGACATCGCACGGCACGATTTCCACTTGTGAAAATCCGGGAGCGACTCCGCCGGGAATCGAGCCCAGTTCGCCTAGGTGGGAGGCGAGTAGTCTAACCACTACACCACCTATGTCGTCTTTTAGATACAGATTTTAAAAAAGCAGTGTAACACTAACGAAAATAATTTATTATTTCTGAGAATTCTTGCCGAAAACTTAGATTCGCATTTCATTATTAGCGTATTGTTTAGTAGTGCCACTAAATTCATTTTAAATTATAATTAGAAAGAATGGTTTATGCTGGGAAAAGTTAAGTGTTTGCTAGGTTTCAACGTGCTATGCACATATCAGATGTTTATCCCCCCCCCCTTTTTTTTACTCATCCGGTTAATGGTTATCGTGAGTGTATGAAGCGCTTTCCGATTTTCCTGGGCCAACGAGAACTCTGGTACTCTCACAGCGATCATTTGTGATTGGTCTGCAGAATGCCAAGTCTAGTCAGAACTGCACTATTCAATCATAAAAGGACGAGGACGCTATAGCATTTTCGGAAATATGTTGTCTCAAAAAATGTACGTGATTTTCCAATGCCCCTATACTACTTGCTTCCTCCGACTCTACAGCTCCTTTTCGCGGCTTCTGGAATGTTTATCTCAACACGTGAAAATCGAAACGTGTGGTAATGTGAGCACTTTTAAAACTAACCTTTGAAAAAAATAATTACAAACTGATAAAAAAAAGTTTTAAGACTTGACGTTTTATTCGGAGGGGAGTCAGTAAATGTATGGCCAATGAAGACAGGCTTTCTTGTTTTTTACACGTAAGAGCACAAATCTGCATAACACATTTACTTTCCAAAATAATACTAAGTTTTCATTTGAATAACGCTTTAATAAAGTGATAAGGTCATTGGAAATGATCATATTACGCACAGTAGGAGGGTACAAATGAGCNTTGAATAACGCTTTAATAAAGTGATAAGGTCATTGGAAATGATCATATTACGCACAGTAGGAGGGTACAAATGAGCATAAAAGTAGATCCTAAGCAGGTCATCTAAAGGGTTTAATTAATCGTGAACAACCTATACTAAAATTTCTCCAGGTTTCTCTTCTCGGTTATCTATTTTTAATGGGAAAAAATTCTACCCCCTTCGGGGCCACGGTGGTGTAGTGGTCAGACTACTCGCCTCGCACCTAAGCGAACCGGGTTCGATTCCCGGTGGGGCCGCTCTCGGATACTCCGCTCATACTCACCTCATTTCACCCTCATCGGCTCTCAAAACCACGATGCAAGGATGTCGGACCCCAAAAAATTAATTATATTATTTTGTACCAAAACATTGTTAAACGTGTACGCAATGCATGTGATGACATCTTATTCGAATAAAAAAATTATTTAATATATATATATCATATATAATTTTTTAATTCCTATATATTTTATATATTTATATACAGATAATAAATTTAATATAAATAATATACATTACAAGTATATAACAAATTTATATTTTTTGAATAATTTGATAATAAATACAACACTTTTATATTTTGCTGCAGCCATAATAACAAATAGTCTATTGTACAAAAAAAATTACAACATAAACTAATGCCGTGGGCTACTGATTTACATATATGTAATCACAAAATAACAGTTCATACACTCTTTAAAAAAAATGTTTAAAATATGGAAAGAAAAATTATATTTAACATTACAAATCTCTTCTCTCGACTGCACCGCTCCCCTCCCTGCACCAAGAGGAAGTGTTCTATGGGTGGAGGACGACCTGGAAGCTGGCTGACACGCGCCTGCACGCACACCGCCCTTCCACGTACCCACGCACGCACGCGATAACTCACGCAGAGAGGACGGCAATTAAGGGCGGGCGCGTCCTGGCCGGCGCGCGTTATTTAGGGACTCTCNGCGTGCGCACGGAGGGGGCGGGGCCCATGCCGCCAAGGTCGCGGCGGCCGATTGGCGACCGCCGACGCCCGCGACCACACACGACGTTGCGTCGCCGCCTGTAATCGCGACCGAGATTTATACGACCGGCCCCGCCATATCTCACGTGCCGCCGAACGCACATCCTCGAACCGTCTCGCCAACTGCAGTGTTGCCAACCACAGCCGAATTCGACTGAATTGTATTGCACGGTATTGTATTGGAAAGGGCTTATTAAAGGCCCCCCAGTGGTTATACCCGCAGGTTTATCAGGGGACGGCTTACAAACTAACTTATGACCTAACTTAAACTAACACCCATGCCTTACCTGGGATCCGAACCCATAACCTCCCGCACCGCAGGGTGGCGGCGCACCAACCGACTGAGCCACTGGAGGTCGGCAATTCCACTGAANGTGGCAGAATTTGCGTAACCGAATGTCAAAATGTGGCCAGACTGAGGTTCGAGCTAGCGACCATTTCATCGTAACTTACGTGCTCACACATTATATTAATTTCCTTCTTTTGCTGATAAGACATCACTAACACTCAGGCCTATCAACTTAAAATCTTATCACTATTCTGTTTATGTCTCAGAAAGAAGCTTCTCACAGTATGGTAATACAATATCTTGGCAGTTTTAGAACAAGATTTAAATATCTTTAAAAATGTGTGACTATGTCATTTATAAATGAGCGTTAAATGTTTACATTAAGAATAAGATTTATCTTTATTCTATTATGAATAGCAGTGAGCAAATTCTTCAGGTTTGGAGCGCAAGTTAATTTTGTAATTCGTATCCGAATTTTCGAACGTATGTGGCCGAGTTGTTGGTCTTTAGGTTGGCAACAGTGTCGCCGAGTCGCCCTGCACAACTACCGCTCGCCACGCGGCGTAGTAAACAAAACGCGCGGCAAAGTGGCGCGGCAAGAAAATTGCCTCCCGCGTTGTTTACAAGCGCCCCGTGCTGAAAGCAGGCTGTAGTATTGGCATCTAAACGCAGTCTAATTGCACAAGTCGTCATCACTGGCCCCTAGGTCGTAATTCAGCTAGTCACTCTAATGACTCATGTGTTTCTAGCCCCTTCAGATACTCGTAAATTCACAAGCGTGCAATAGAAGTGTATGTCTAGGCGCTGCTACAATTTGTCAAACTCTTGAAAAGAAATGAATGCTCGTCATTAGAGAGGCACTTGATGATATAGCATGCCTAGCCATTTACGGAGGTAATATGTGGTCAGTATTCTGTTATTATCTACTGACTCACGGGGAAGCCACTAACCCCACTTCATGCAGTCTACAAACACGCCTATTTCTCATATACTGTTAAAAATTTCCTTAATATACGGAAAACCGAACGGTAGTTGCGAAACGAAACGCATATTTATGATACGGGAACATTTCTGCTACTTTTAGATCTACCGGAGTAGTTATTCCCCTATTAGCTAGTCTACAACCACGGCCTGTTATAGGATATGTACTACCAAGTTCATTATGCTGAGGTACTTGCAACAATACTAACTGACACCCCCATACGGCTTTTAACAAAGAGCATCACTGACAACTCTTACGTGAAAGTGCTTTTACGAATAACGGTGATTACACACTCACAAATGTGTCTAGTTATTTTCTAAAGAACTATGAGCTGTTAGTACCGAAAATGTTTGAGAAGAGCCTGGAAAAATTCGCGGGTGACAGTGGAAACTGTGGATGTAAGCGTTGAGTAATATTTATAAAAAGATTGTAGCTTCGTGTGTTTGTCTGTGTACTCCTATGGTTGTTTAAAGTTGTGGTTCACTGCAATTACTTTCATGATTCGCCTCTGTACTGACAGAGTAAACTTCGCATAAGAAGTGACAGTAGGAGACGCAAAGACGCGGAGATTGCAGACAGTCCAATAAGTTATTTACAGACATCTGCTCTAATTAAGGGCTCAGTGTGGCCGAATGTAACTAATTTGTTGACTTAAAGCAGTACTTGTTGCTAAAAACGAGTTCAGCTTCTTTAAATCAGGGAAACTGCTGTAAATAAAAAAAACCCGCTAAAATAAATATTATGTGATAACTAAGGGCAGTGATATTTCGAGACAAGATACAGTTCAAAGCACTGCAGGGTCGTCCAGCTTCTTTGATTGGCTAAAAATGTTCTGACCCGTGTTAACCGTTTGCGCACGAATCACGAAGTTTCAGTGTCAGAGTTACTTAGCCTGAGTGGCTTGGTCAAAGACGGACACAGCACCAGCGGCCAATGGAGGTATAACAATAGCTGAGGTGTTTCTATAGTATTGAAGTCTACTGTGTGCTCCGATTTTTACGCGAAAAGTCACTGGCCCTAGTGACAACTTATTGATATGATTTGTAAAACACAATTTCAACACAGGTATCCCGGTGGACATATTAATAGCGAGCACTGGATATTTCAAACAGTGTGACTGTGCGACTAATACCCATCCATACACCAGTGGCGTATGGTGAAGTGTTGCAAGGTAAGCTGGTGCTTGCTCAGTGCTATACACACTCTGCGCACGCAGAAGGAACCAGTTACCAGAGTGGGGCTGGGAAAATATGAATGTATTGCGGCCACTCACGAGAGAGCGGCGAGGCCACTATAACACACGTACTGTGACGTCAAATGCACTACTACGTTTAATACTTTCATGACCATTGCAGACAATCGTCAAAGATCACCAAGCACAAAGACTGCAGCATTGGGTGTGGCAACGAAACAAGGTTTTTTGCCACCTCAAGTAAAGCACGCTTCAAAAAATGTATAATTTGCAGCACTAGAAATTATAAAATAATTTGGGAATTAAAGGGTGTTAGGTTGCCAATAACTAGCAAACAATTTGGTATAGCACAGAGCAAAACACAACTTACCTAGCAACAGTTCACCACACGCCGCTGCCATACACGAGACCATATTCGAACCAATAACCTTCAGCTTTGTAGCTCGGCATGCCTACCAGAAGCCCACGCTACCGAGCCTGGTAAGAATAGTAAGCTAGTGCATTTCAAGCCTCGCGTTTTAAGGTCATGGTAATTACCAGCAATAAAGTAGTATCTTGTTGCTCGTAGCACGTCATCACGAACGTGAAGCAAACAAGACGGAACCACTGTTTGGGAGTTCAAAGTTTATATCAAGCGCAGATTACATCACAACTCGCTGAGATTGCAGGCGCGGTAGTAACTTAGATAACTGTCGCCACCAGAAATGTCTGCTTTCTCCGTGTTGCTGCAGCGTTACGCGTGGGATAACCAGGAGAAAAACCAGAGAAAAACAATGCTGTGGTTTGTCCTGTTGGTGACCTTTTGTGCTCAGTTACTGGTCAGGAAAAAATAATTGGCTGGTAAAAAGTAAAACTTTCAAAGCAGTTATTATGACGTGGAGTTGCGTCAGATCGAGATATGTAAGTCAATAGGATGTGTAAGTCAATATGAACGTGTTTCCAATTTTATTTAATCTTATCCTTCAATGAAGCGCGAAATAAAACTGAAAGCCGTGCGTCCGCACGTTCTCATAAATGTTTACGGTTTATTTTTAGAAACGTGCATTAATTTAAAGCACATAGGATAATCTGGATCTTAATCGAACGAAGAAGAAAAAATCGGGGAGAAACACCCCGAGAACCATCTATGCAAGACAGGAATGCTACAGCATTACCAAATCTACCCAGTCGTAATTTGTATTAGACTACATAAATTTCTTCTTCAGAGACTGTTTTGCGCATGAACAGTGCGAACACACAGATATTCTGGGTTAACATTTATAATTCTACTGGGAAGGGTATCTCCCAGAAAGTAAACAGTCATCGTACGCAAAAGAAAAAAATGGGCACAATGAACAATTTTTATAATCATTCATTGACACAAAAACCTAGCCATTTATTTTTATATAACACATTAGTAAGAAGTAATATCGGTGCTCTGGTGGAGTAAAGAAGCAAGGACAGTTAATAAACACAAAATCGGTGCCATAAAAATCCGTGGTATACATCAGCATGAATCACCTGAGGAATCAAAGATGATCTGCGTGGCCAAGATCGCCAAAACGTTTTTCGGATCAAGCGGTCCCGGGTTCAAATCCCGGAGAAGCCTCTGACAGACGTGTGTGCCGTTTATAAACATGATTTCTGTTGAGTTTGGCATACAATTCGTTCTCCGGAATAGCATTCCGACTTAAAAGCATGGACATTCAAAAACAACCATCCAAAAAAAAAAATCGTGAGCAGTAGAGGTGTCGTGGCAGATTTGGAAAGATCCAAGTACAAAATATGCCGGTCTTTGACTGGCTACGAAAAAAAAATAAACAGGATGTTTCAAAGCAGACTTGGAAAGGCATTCCTGAAGGATGAAGACCTCCCGGCGGGCGGGCGTTTCAAAGAGCAGACTGCGACAGGCTTGACGGCAGGACGAAGGACGCGCGCGACGCTCCACGGCCGACGGCGTAGTCCAGCGGCTGACATGCCGGTATAGTAGCCGCGGTGAAGGCTATGTTTGTCCCTTGCAGGAGGTTGTTATCCGATTAACTGCTCGCCGGCCGAGGAGCCCAAGGTTTGCCAGATAAGAGCGCGAGTTCTGCGTGCCTGCGTGCTTGGTTGCTCGCCAGCTGTCGACGGAGGTGCGGCTCAGCCGACCCTCGTCACAGTTTTCTGCACCCACGATTGACTCAGTAGTTCGTCATGTCTGTTTTTTTTCCGGCGATGGTGAAGTGATGCGAAAATTCGGGCTGTCCCGCTGGGAGTCGTACCCGGTTCTCCTTGGTAGGAGGCGAGTGGCCTGACCACTACGCCCATCGCAGCCCCTTTCTGGACTGGGTTTCTCATGTAGGAATTGCTGTGGATAACGGCGTGGTGTAGGGGTATTCTCGGGGTTCTTCTGTTTCCTCCCAGTCTCCATTCCGCCGTTGCTCCACTCATATCAGCCATTATTCCTGCAGGTCTGAAGGATAGGTAGCAAGCTACAATAAATGCTAACAATTTTTGTTCCATCTTGTTTTACCTTTTTAAAGGTAGGTACGTAGGACGTCTTAACGACAGCGAGGTCATTAGAGACAGTGCAATATTCTCAGAGAAGCAGGAACGGGGAAGGAATCGGCCATATACCGTAGGAAGTAACCCTCCCAGCATTCGCCTGGATTGAGTTCGGGAAATCATGGATAACCGAAACCAGGATAGCCGGACCGGGATTCGAAGTCCGGTCCTCCCGAATGCGAGTCCAAAGGTTTACCACTGTGCCACCTCGCTCAGTATTCTTCCTAAAGGCGCGCCCAAAGTGCAAATAAACCTTTGCATATCACACCGAAGAATGTGCAAAGAAATTCGCGATGAGAAAGCGGTGTAACAATCTTTATTAATTTTCTCTTTAGACGATTATCAGGGACGGAAAATCACTCGTGTAAAACTATCCCGAGAGGGCAGCTCGTCGCAATCGGGCTACAAAATTCCGTACGGAACTCAGGCGTGCTGCTGCACAGCTTTCGCTAAATCACGGTCCAAGAGACCAACTTACAACGTGACAGCCCGGCCAATAGGGAACCTTCCACTACAGATCGGGACCAGTCAGCGAAAGGAGAACGCCCGAACGAAACTGACTGTTATTTATTCTGTTAATTGTGCAGAGTGAATGAAAAAAATGAAATAGGTTCGCCGCCACTATTTGTGAAGCTTATTCGCCTGCCCTATTGCTGTTACAGTGTAACAGTGGCGTGTAGTGACGTGCTGCAAGGTAAGCTGGTGCTTGCTCACTACTGTACATTCTCGGTGCACGCAGCAGGAGCCAGTAACCACCGTGAAGCCTAGAGGAATACAATGTATTCCGACTACTCACAAGCGAGTAGCAAGCGACCCATTACACGCGTCCTGTGGNCGTGTAAAACTATCCCGAGAGGGCAGCTCGTCGCAATCGGGCTACAAAATTCCGTACGGAACTCAGGCGTGCTGCCGCACAGCTTTCGCTAAATCACGGTCCAAGAGACCAACTTACAACGTGACGGCCCGGCCAATATAGATCGGGACCAGTCAGCGAAAGGAGAACGCCCGAACGAAACTGACTGTTATTTATTCTGTTCATTGTGCAGAGTGAATGAAAAAAATGAAATAGGTTCGCCGCCACTATTTGTGAAGTTTATTCGGCTGCCCTATTGCTGTTATAGTGTAACAGTGGCGTGTAGTGACGTGCTGCAAGGTAAGCTGGTGCTTACTCACTGCTGTACATTCTCGGTGCACGCAGCAGGAGCCAGTAACCACCGTGAAGCCTAGAGGAGTACAATGTATTCCGACTACTCACAAACCAGTAGCAAGCGACCCATTACACGCGTCCTGTGGCGTTAGCTGCCAAACTATGTTTTAGTGGGGGAAGTGTAAACTACCATGCAACAGGGTACAGCATAGAGCAAACGCCAGTTTACCTTGCAACAGTTCACCACACGCTACTGCAAAGTAGGTATGTGGGACCTATACATAGACATGACGTGGAAGTTCCTTTGAAAACATTCTCTGATTGGGGCGTGAGACTTTGGGAGCCGACCTCATGTCTGACTGCTGTCGATGTGATGCGAATGATACCTTATTGGCTGGGCTTCTGTATGACAAGCAGGTTACCAGGCGCTGATTGGCGGAAGGCTTTCCGACGTGTCGCTGGAAAGTGACGCTATTTTGCTAGCTCGTGTGGCTGGAGTTGGCGGTATAAACTGCTATTTCACCTCTGTATTGTACTCTGTGGTGCTGTCATCTCAAAACGCCGTCGTAATGGCCTGCCTGGGTGATCCCAGAACATCTTGGACTTCTCATCTTTTCGCAAGAACCCACGTCGAATTTCTAGCAATTCGCCACCCTTACTTTGCTGCAGGAAAGTAAGTAGAAATCTTCTAGGGTTTGCGCGCAGCCTTCGACTCAATTTAGGTACAACACGTTGGATTTGCTATTGGCTGTTAACGGTAAAGTAAGCACTTTTAAGGCCCTAGTAATTTATTCTAACAGCCATTTCTTATCCTTCCACCACTTTTTAAAATAAGTATTGCCATGAAAATAATAAACACAGTGTATATATTCCACCGGATTCGAGAGTTAACGTTTAAGGCTGCAATATAATATATTTATAGCATATTATTCCAAATGAGAAGGCCTCAAAAAGTGCTCACTTTACCGTAAACAGCCTATAGAAGTTCGTACCTCAGCAAAGCATGATTGTAATGCTTGTCGTGCTTGTCGTTGCCACCCAGTGGAGAAAATGAGACGGTAGTTGAAATTTAAGTCGAACATGCTCTCCCCTACGAATATGTGCGCACTGTCCTGTAATTCATGAGTATGTGTCTGTCCGAAAATAAGTCTTCACAACAATTAAGCGGGATGGAGAGATTTTGGTGAAGTCTTGAGAGAGGCGAAGTGAGGTGAGTATGGAGTAGCGCCGGAATTCAAGGGTGGAGGAAGCGGGAGATTCCCGAGAAAACCCGCCGACCAGCGGCATCGTCCCACACGATTCCCACGTGCGAATATTCAGGAGTGACCCCGCCNTAAAAACACCTTGTATAGGCACATGTATACATATATACTTATAAGAAACATATTTACGTTCCGAACTATTTCATAGTTTCGCTTGATTGAACGGTACATGTACCTATAAAGTGATCTGGTCCATGACAATGTTAACTACAGATACGGTGGAAGGATACAAAATGGGCAGAAAGGTATCTCCTAATCAGGGGTTTTAAAAGCGAGCAGCAGGCAGTTTATAATAGCTTTAAACGCGTTTTTAATGACAAATATGATATATTGTGTACTGTTTTTCAGTCTATATTTCGTTTTTAATCTTTTAAATATGCGCAAATCTTTATTATTATTACAATTTTGTGAAAATTTGAATGTCGTGTATAATGTTCAATAAACTTAATATTTATTAGTGAAGAAACAAACATTATTTTAATCTACGTTTTTATGCATTACCCTCCTTCTGTATAATTGATACGAGTTAAAAAAGAAATTAATTACATTAAAAGGTTTCAAGTAGTGACCAAACAGAGTATTAGGTAACAATCTGTGAATAAATTAAATAATCCAACACGGTATGGCCATTACCGGAAAAGTTCCCTCGATGTTAACCGGGTTGGCGTTTCGGTAACTTTGATTCCAGAGCTGGGAGTGACTTGGATTAGTGACACGTGTTTTTCGTATGTGTCTGCTTGAAGGTGGATCACACGAGTAGTCATTTTTTTTGCTTCGCTTAAAGTTTTATTGGTTTGTTACTGGTTACAAAAATTTTTCCCGAAAATATTTCCCAGAGAGTCTGTGAATATTACATTTCACACTGGCCTGTTGAGTAATTTGGCTAATAAAAATCTATGCGTAAGAGTTCCAAAAGGTATTTACCCAGTAATTATTCTAAACCGTCTCACACAAGTTTGATAGATTTAAGAGTTATTTAGCGGCACTGTTTACGTGTCGGCTCCACACCTTTGTAATAACGCTATGCATCGACAGGAAACATCAGCTATGTACCGGTTAATGTATAATCCAATTTCTTAGCAAATCGTTAAGAAACTAGGAGCCATGTAATTTTACAAACAGAAAATCTGTAACAATTTGAGTCTCAGTAATTTTAATAAAATACAATTTATGTAGAAATACAGATTGAGTAAGTAACTTTATAATAATTTATTGCAATTATGAAAGTTGTAGTATGTATTTGGTAATAGTTGTATAGAAATATAAATAAAACCTACGTTTTTTTCGATTATAAATTTGCTGCTAAATTTGTAACATAAACTTCATGAATTCTTTTTTAAATAAGGCGCATTATAAATGGAGGGTAGTTAGTTAAAAAAAATTGTTAATATAAACAGTAGGAATTTTTTTCTACAGCAGTTCCGTAATGAAGTTCGCTATGAGAAACGACGTACAGTGAATATTCATTCATACTGTTTATAAATGCATGCAGGGAGATGAACGATAAGGTTNCTTGTGTATCACTTTACATCTGCCGCGCTGTGTTTGGAGACTCGGCGGTTCCTATATACAGTAGTCCATCCACGGTTACTTCCAACTTTTCTGAAGCCCTGCTAAATTTCTACTTCCAGGATATTTTTTCTACCTAATATAAACAAAGCTATAATTACACCATACGGCCGACGCACCGCATTCGTGCGCACTCAGTGTAATAATATTTTGCAGTAGAACTATTTCTTACTAGACCTGTCTTTATTAATGTTAGTTATAAATGAAAACATTTAATTTATAAATAAAATATAAGTAGCAATTCAGTTCAACAAAAAATTACGTACTTTTATGTTAACAGATTTATAAACCGCTCGTGATATATGGAATATTTATTTATGAACTAACAAAATACGTCATACATGGGGTGATTTTTCAAAGGTTTGATTAAAAAATCGCGAAGAATCCTCGAATAGACTATACTCTCCTATACAACATGTGCTCGCTAAGTCCGTAAGTACAGGGACGGCATTAAATATATGTCGAGTTGAACAGCATTCAACAGGCTCGCTAGCGGAAGAAGTGTGTGCTCGTCAACTGCAGGAATATTCTTGGTTCTCTGTGGGCTACGTGGCGACTATATATTATTCCTGTAGAAACTGTCTTTCCTCAAACGACAGAACTTTGTTTCCTTCCTTAAATATGACTTGTAATAAGTTAAATTGTGTTAAAAATAACTTAGTTTTGTATGTTTGTTAATTACGAAATATTTTAATTAAAGAGTTTTAATTGTATAGATAAAAATAATGCTAAGTTCTCATATTTTATTATTTCTGGACGTTTTGCTTAATATTTAAAAAGTAAGAGAGTAATGAAATAGGACGTCTGGACTTAATATTTATTCGTTTTTATGGCAGTGAAAAAATGTTGGTAGCTCAACTGGTTATGACGGCAGTCCCTGAATTCTGCGATTTAGTGTTTAAATCCCAAGTTACATATTTTTGCTATTTATTATCTCTTTTTAATTGGACACCTTTTAACATATAACAGAGCTGTTCATGTATTCTGGTAACAGTTATAGAAATCGCAGGAGTATTTCCTTTAAAAAACGATCACTATTCACAAGTGTAATTATTTTAGAAAGTCTTCTGTTAAGTAAATCAACTTGCATGCGGAAAGCAGAAAAAGAAATTAGCCTGGCTGGAAAGTAATTGCATAAGGCCCACCCACCACCAACCTACTCAAATCACGAGCATAAGTTAGTAATGCTGTAGTTATTTAATATAGTGATTATTTTCACGAGAAACAACAATGTCTCCATCTGGTAATTTTGCTTTTCATAGTTTCTTAATCTCTACCCCTATCGTATTGAATCAACTCTTCGTCATCAAACACACTTCGCTGACAATATAAATAAAAGTAACGTGCGGACTCGCATATGACTCATGCTGCCACATGGTCATGGCATTTTAAAAATTAATTTCCATATTGAAAAACTGTATAGGTAGAAGATTAGTACAACAGGAGTTTCGAAGCAGCCACCAGAATAAAATACGCGTGTTGCATACTATAGGGTTCATGCGAAAATATAAAAGGCACGCATCGGCATAAACAATTTCCGTTTGGCGAGTGGTACGTACCACGTATCAATCATAACTGCATATAACCAGGTATGACTTCAGAAATTCGCACGTTTAGTCAAGATGTATTTTGTCACTAAATAACATTCGTGTGGGGAGTATGACTGATACCGAACAAATGCAGAGGATGTGGTTTTCCACATTACAGAAATATGTTAGAGCATCTCCTGAATATGAACCTTACAAAATATTTGCCCACTATATAAAGTTCTTGATTAGCACAGTGCAATAAAATTAAAGCAAACAAATTGAAAAAAAAAATGATTGGGTTTAATTTTCTTGCGACCGTTACAGGTTAATTCAATTGAGAAAGAGAAGGAATTGAAATGGACCTAGCATTTAATGATACCAATTGGTCATCGTACGCTTAACATCTCGGTTGTATTTGACGTCCCTTAAGAGAGCACAGTTTGTTCCGAAGTGTCTATTTTAATTGAATCGGAATAAACAATACATGTATTAAGATTCCTTCCCTAAGGATGGAGTGGTAGTTCTGTACAAATAGCCAATGAAAACTAACAAGATACGTCGAGAAAGTCATTATGAAGTCCAAAAGAACTAGTAAATACAGACTTGGAGAAACATTTTGTCTTAAATACCTGAGCTGTGATTTATGAGCGTGTGTGACAGTTTTTCTGTGACTGTATGTGCCCTGTCAAGAAAATCATTGAGAAGAAGTGCTTATCAGTTATCCGTGCCTCCTTTTTTATAGTTCCCGAATAATGAAGACAAGCTTGTCAACGCAGCGTGATTCTCAGCGCAGTTAAGACTAATTTACAGCTCGTAAACCGTGTTATGTGGCCGTAAACGAATNCAGCTCGTAAACCGTGTTATGTGGCCGTAAACGAATGCAAGCGGAGTGTGTGTGTGTGTAGTCAGGTCAAATAGCAGTTTAGGACCGAAAGACACCACCGTGCATGCTCGCCGCGGGCGTGTTTTAGTAAAACGTTTTCTACAATGGTAGCTGTGTTAGCCGAGAGATGACGGTGCGACATGCAGTAATCTTCCACGACAAATGTTTCCATTAGCAGGAGATAATGACCTGGCGGATTATGGCTCTCCAAATAGTCCACAGCCGTTCCGACATCCTCTAACTGCACTCGCGAATTTTCACGTCAAGCAATAAAGGGGTCTTGGAAATATATCGTATGTAGCTCTATCTACGTCTTTCAATAAGCCGGATGAAATTTGTCACTCATATACCTCAAGGGCATGGATTCAAATTCTTCTTTGAAGAGAAGGCTCACATGAATATCTCAGTGGCTGTCGCGTTGCGAACCTTATAACCAAGTATCATATCATTGTCGTCACCCAAAAACGAACGCTCGGTCTAAGATAGTCTAAATCATATTGAGAGTAGGAGGGAAACAGAATTACATGTTTTTTTTATTAGTAATTATTGGCGTATTTTGTATACATTCCCAATAAAATTTTGCTATATTGTTGTGTTGTAGTACAGTTAAGACGCATTGAATACGAACAGCTAAGCTTTACAATAGTATGAGTGTAAAAATTGTTAATTGATCTGTGCTACACACTGTCTGTCATAACAGTACACGATGATAGCACGCGTGCAAGATGATAGCACGCGTGCACGTACGGAACATGTTAGATAAATGGGAAAATGGCGTTTCATGCTTTAAATGGTGTGTTTAGAAAATCATAAACAAACACAATCTTACTGACAGCATGCTTGTTGGCTGGTATGTGATTATTTTAAAATCACTTCATGCTGACAAAATATTTCGAACTACGTACATGTAAGTAGGGGTAGTACGTATGTTCTACGACATTTGGGAGACATTAGTGGCGTAAGTGCCATTTGATTAACCTGTTAAGTGGTGTCGGAAGGGTGGAGCCTAATTGGCGCTATCCTTTAACATTGTTAATTAAAATTCCCCCACAACCCCTCCCTCGAGGAGGTTTGTTGTGATTGACTGTCGTCTTCCCCTACCACTCTGGAGCTGTTCTCTGATTTTCCTACTAATTGGTGGGTACTCTTTCGGCGCACAAAGCGCCAAAGCGACATTTAGGGGCTTCGAAATTTATTGAGGGTAGGATAATGGTTGAGGGGGTGAGGGAAAGGAAGGGTTGTCGTGTTGGATGTATAGTCGGGTGCTCCTTGGTTCGAATCCATCGAGGCTAATTAAATCATAATTACGTTTGTAGTGGTATAGTCCTTGGTTCGAGACCCACCGAATTAGGTGTAATTGTATAATGAGTAATTGCATAATTAGTAATTGCATAATGAACAGTTACCAGAGTAATGAGAGAGACTAAGTACATGTACCCACAGAGTAATTACACACTGAGTACACATGTTTACCCATTTGATGCCGAAACACAACTGACGAGGTTGGTGATCTAGTCTCTGGTTCGAGTCCCATCGCGATTAATTAAATTATAATTACGTATGTTAATTAAAGCATAATCACATTTGAGCAAGTACTTGCAATTACACGTCCAGCCTCTACGAGAGTCAGCAGCATACTGAACTCAAACACAGAGTATGACCTTCAATGATAATAATAATAAATAAAGAGTAATTGGGTATCGAGAGTAATTACACGAAGGGAAAATATTTCGGGAGCAAGTATAAGACTGCTCAGCTCGGAGGCTGGATACAGACCAAGTTTAAAACACTAACATAATTTGATTATTCTCCCCGCCATCTTGGACGACATATATGGGATAAATATTATTTTGAATTAATGCACTCTTCGCTAAACATTGTGTTAAGAAGATTTAACCTGAATCCCTATTGTACAGATAAAGTTTAATTTAAATATGTTGTTTAAAAAATAGTAGCCACATAATCCTGTGGGAATATTTTAACCAAGTACAAAAGTCTGCAAATTCCACGAATACCTGGCAGATCTTCCTAACTCCCAAGCCGAGAGTTTTTACATTTTTTCCTGCTATGAGCCCTGTGTGACAGACACATCAGTCTACCTTCAACCTCGGGAGACAACACATATATGCTCTTTGAAGGATAGAGGAAGGGACACACATACCCTCCTATATCGATCGCTTGCCAGGCGACCGAAGGGAGTAGTTTCCTCCCCCATCGTCTCTCTCAAAGGATGGTTTGAATGGGGGTAGGTTAACAATTGGGTNGACCGAAGGGAGTAGTTTCCTCCCCCATCGTCTCTCTCAAAGGATGGTTTGAATGGGGGTAGGTTAACAATTGGGTGCTGTCGAGCATGCAAACATTTTTTTTTGTCAACCACCTCTGTAAGCCTGACTGAAGGAGGAGTTGACTACACACAACTGTTCGTGATAATCACATTAAATTCTCTCCCTAAACACATTCACACAAATGGTATAAAAAAATGTATACTACTCCAGAAATATGTCGTATTTTTCTAATACTTGGTGACTTTGGGTAAGGGAAAAAAAACATTATCTGAAAATAAGAGTGTTTGTGGAGTAAAAGAGTAAAATATTTATTTTAAAATAAAAGGCATTCATTAAATCTTGCAGACATCCCCCCCCCCCTTACTTTTTTCGGACAATCTTTTCTCGATTGTCCGAAAATATCTACGTGTTCCCACTCCTGTTAACGACATTCATTCAAATATCTAGTTTTCACCACAGTAATGCTTGATTAAAATATGTAAATTTCAACATAGATAATTATTAAATAAAAAAATTAAGAAACACAGATAATTTCAAACAGTTTTACTAAACCTTCTTTTGAAATCACACATAAAAAATTTCCATACTAATTTCTTCCTTTAAACACCCTACACGAATGTCTTTCTTGTAACACTTTTTTTCTTCTTTAACTCAAATTCTTCACAGTTTGTAAACACACGATCAGGCAAGACGGTGTGGTAGGCATGTGGCGTGTGAGCACACTACACTCGTGGTGAACTGGCAGCCGGTTGACGGCGTGGTAGACAGACGGCAAGCAGAAGCATACACTCGCGCGTTGGACTGAATGACAGGCGGCGAGGTAACTCGCCCCGCGCAACCAGACATGCGGCGAGCTAGTAAACTGGACTCGCACTGTGATGGTCTCGTTCACGGAGTCGGGCCGGCGTTTAGCTGGCGCTGCGGACTCGACCTCGCGTCTTGCACAGACGTAGTTGCAGACAGGCGGTGTGGTTTAGCAGACAGGCGTTTAGCTAATGTTCTAGAGTATGGATTGTAGATGGTATATGGTGTTGACTATTTTATAATAGCGTCGTAGACATTGTGACAGTCTACTTGATAGATCAGGGAATCGGTAATGTAGTAGAGCAGGTGCAAAGCCGGTGGAGGAAATTTATTCTGCATGTAATTGTATCGAAAATCATAAAGATATAATTTTGGTAATTCGAGAACAGCAACACCGGTGTACAAAGGCCTGTTTGTTCATTTCAATCAGGACTAAATTATCATAAAGTATCGGCCTTGCCTTGAATGTCGGATGCCCAATCAATTCTGCCACCCCATAAATTAAAACATACCTCAATACGACTCTGATGTCCCTTTTTCGGTGGACATTATGCAACGTCTTTCCATATACAGAATTGTTCATAAATTTCAAAATGATTTCTCGAATGTGTTTGGTGCCTGAGCACGTTTTTCAATATTTAAATTAATGTACGAAGCCATCCATACTTTTTCCCAAAGCCCAGAATGCGGCGAACAGCATAGAGCTTGGCTAGGTACATTAAGTAGTGCTTCAGTTTTTCCTCGTGTACAACATAATTTTTCCGCGACGCAAGTGTCAAAAGTAATGTTTCAGTTTTGCAGTTTGGCTGTATGGTACTGACAGGAGCAAGAGTCATATCTGCTAAGACATCATGAAATTCAACCGGAAAAGACAGATCAACTTCCGCGAAACAACTGGTATTCCCGGCATTCTCCATGTTGACGAAATCCCACGTTGAAAATTCGTCTGCTTGAACCCACTCGAAATTACCAAGAGGCAACTTGCACTTCATCGTGTCGCTCTCTTCGCTTTCGGTCACCGAGTACATTTTCCCCTGTTCTCTCTAAACATTTTCCTTTTACACACTATGCAGATATTTCACCGGCAGCTTCCCCTCAGCCAATCCTTTCCCGAACACTATCAACATTTCATATTCCCCTAACACCTGCTCTTTTACGGTATCCCTACACCTCCTCGTCCCACCAGATTTCGAACCTGTCTCACCTTGAGGTGCCAANACACCTGCTCTTTTACGGTATCCCTACACCTCCTCGTCCCACCAGATTTCGAACCTGTCTCACCTTGAGGTGCCAACGTGAGCGACAAATCTTGCGGCGGTACATCAACATCCAAGAGCAGACTATTGAGGAATTGCGACAGCGGCTTGCCAACCATGTTTGGGAGAGCCAGTTCCAGCGAAGGCGTTCGCAGGCGGTGGAGGTAGAGATAAGAGAAATCCGTCGGAGGTGGTAATTTCCCAACCAATAGCGTCCCGTCACTCCATCAACCATCATCATCATCATCATGGCATGTATCAGATCGATGTGTGTGTTTACAAACTGTGAAGAAGTTGAGTTGAAGAAGAAAAAAAAGTGTTGCAAGGAGATNGTATCAGATCGATGTGTGTGTTTACAAACTGTGAAGAAGTTGAGTTGAAGAAGAAAAAAAAGTGTTGCAAGGAGATTATGCGCATTGGTTGTTTAGAAGAAGGGGAAAAAAATAGTATGGAATTTGTGTAAACATTTTAGAATTTTTTTTTGTAAATACAAATGAAGAAGAAAAACTGTGTTACAAGGAAGACATATGCATAGGATGTTATGAGGAAGAAATTAGTATGGAAGTTCCTTTATGTGTGATTTCAAAAGAAGGTATGGTAAAATTGTCTGAAATTATCCGTTTTTTCTTCTTTTTTTATTTAATAATTATCTACATCAAAATATAGATATTTTTAACCAATCATTAGTGAGGTGAAAACTATAAATATGAATAAATGTTAACAGGAGTGGGAACATGTAGTTATTTTCGGACAATCAAGAAAAGATTGTCTGTCACATACACAAAGTGAGGAAAAAAAAATTCATGTCTTCAAGATTTAATTAATAACTTTTATTTCAAAATTAATATTTTCCTCTTTTACTCCACAAACACTCTTATCTTAAGATAATGTTTTTTTTTTCCTTAACCAAAGTCACCAAGTATTAGAAAAATATGACACATTTCTGAAGTGGAATACATTTTTTTTATGCAGTTTGTAGGAATGTGTTTAGGGAGAGAATGTAATGTGATTATCGCGAACTGTTGTGTGTAGTCNGTATCAGATCGATGTGTGTGTTTACAAACTGTGAAGAAGTTGAGTTGAAGAAGAAAAAAAAGTGTTGCAAGGAGAATATGTGCATTGGTTGTTTATAGGAAGGGGAAAAAAATAGTATGGAATTTGTGTAAACATTTTAGAATTTTTTTTGTAAATATAAATGAAGAATAAAAACTGTGTTACAAGGAAGACATATGCATAGGATGTTAAAAGGAAGAAATTAGTATGGAAGTTCCTTTATGTGTGATTTCAAAAGAAGGTATGGTAAAATTGTCTGAAATTATCCGGTTTTTCTTCTTTTTTTATTTAATAATTATCTACATCAAAATATACATATTTTTAACCAAGCATTAGTGAGGTGAAAACTATATATATGAATAAATGTTAACAGGAGTGGGAACATGTAGTTATTTTCGGACAATCAAGAAAAGATTGTCTGTCACATACACAACGTGAGGGAAAAAAAAAATTAATGTCTTCAAGATTTAATTAATAACTTTTATTTCAAAATTAATATTTTCCTCTTTTACTCCACAAACACTCTTATCNATGTCTTCAAGATTTAATTAATAACTTTTATTTCAAAATTAATATTTTCCTCTTTTACTCCACAAACACTCTTATCTTAAGATAATGTTTTTTTTTTCCTTAACCAAAGTCACCAAGTATTAGAAAAATATGACACATTTCTGAAGTGGAATACATTTTTTTTATGCAGTTTGTAGGAATGTGTTTAGGGAGAGAATGTAATGTGATTATCGCGAACTGTTGTGTGTAGTCAACTCTTGCTTCAGTCAGGCTTACAGAGGGTGTTGGAAAAAAAAATGTTTGTATGCTTGACAGCACGCAATTGTTAACCGACTCCCATTCTAACCATCCTTTGAGAGGTGACGGGGGAAACTAGCCCCTTCGCCCACCCGGCAAGCGATCGATATAGGAGAGGATGTGTGTCCCTTCCTCGACCCTTCCGAGAGGATACATGTTTACTCTTCCAAGGGTAAGGCAGGCTGTTTCCCGCCACGATCTCCGCGCTCCTGTTGGCATTCAATGAAATCACGCTCACCCCATATCCTTCCTCAGGTCTGTCTATCCCTTCCCCTTACAGAGAGCGTATATGTTTTCTCTTCCTCATCTGCCCGTTGACTGGAGTCTGCCGCCACGATCTCAGTACGCCTGGCGGCAAAAATTGTAAACACTCTCGCTCGGCAGTAAGGAAGCTCCGTTAAGTATTCCGACATGATATTAGCATGATTGTGTGGCTATTATTTTATAAACAACATATTTAAATTAAAGGTGATATTTACATCAGGGACTCAGGTTAAATCTTCTTAACACAATGTTGAGCGAAGACTGCATTGGTTAAAAATAATATTTCTCCCTTATATGTCGTCCAAGATAGCGGGGAGTATAATCAAATGAATTTAGTGTTTTAATCTCAGTCTGCATCCAGCCTCTGAGCTGAGCAGTCTTATACTTGCTCCCGACATATTTTCCCTTTGTGTAATTACTCTCGATACCCAATTACTCTGATTTATTATTATTATTATTTAAGGTCATACTCTGTGTTGGAGTTCAGTATGCTGCTGACTCTCGTAGAGGTTCGACGTGTTATTATAAGTACTTGCTCAAATGTAATTATGCTTTAATTAACATACGTAATTAAAATTTAATTAATCTCGATGGGACTCGAACCAGAGACTAGATCACCAACCTCGTCAGTTGTGTTTCGGCATCCAAAGGGTAAACATATGTACTTAGTGTGTAATTACTTTGTGGGTACATGTACTTAGTCTCTCTAATTACTCTGGTAATTTTTCATTATGAAATTACTAATTATACAATTACTCACTATAAAATTACACCTAATTCGATGGGTCTCGAACCAAGGACTATACCACTACGAACGTAATTATGATTTAATTAGTCTCGACGGATTCTACCCAAGGACTATGTCTCTACAAACGTACTTATGCTTTAATTACCCTCGATGGGATTCTAACCAAGGAGGACCCGACTATACATCCAACACCACAACCCTACCCTTCTCTAACCTCCTCAACCATCATCCTACCCACACAAAATTTCGAAGTTCATCAAATGTCGCTTGGGCGCTTTGCCCTCCGAATGGGCACCCAACAATTAGTCGGCGAGATNAGACTAGATCACCAACCTCGTCAGTTGTGTTTCGGCATCCAAAGGGTAAACATATGTACTTAGTGTGTAATTACTCTGTGGGTACATGTACTTAGTCTCTCTAATTACTCTGGTAATTTTTCATTATGAAATTTTATAATTATACAATTACTCACTATAAAATTACACCTAATTCGATGGGTCTCGAACCAAGGACTATACCACTACAAACGTAGTTATGATTTAATTAGTCTCGACGGATTCTACCCAAGCACTATGTCTCTACAAACGTACTTATGCTTTAATTACCCTCGATGGGATTCTAACCAAGGAGGACCCGACTATACATCCAACACCACAACCCTACCCTTCTCTAACCTCCTCAACCATCATCCTACCCACAAAAAATTTCGAAGTTCATCAAATGTCGCTTGGGCGCTTTGCCCTCCGAATGGGCACCCAACAATTAGTCGGCGAGATNAAAATTTCGAAGTTCATCAAATGTCGCTTGGGCGCTTTGCCCTCCGAATGGGCACCCAACAATTAGTCGGCGAGATACAGAACAGCTTCTGAGTAGTAGGGGAAGACGACAGCCAATCACAACACACATCCGAGTGGGTTTGGGGAGGGGAAGATAAATTACAAGGTTAAAGGATAGCACTAATTAGTGTCCACCCTCCCGACACCACTTTAAGGCTAATCAAATGGCGCTTAGGCCACTAATGTCTCCCTAGCATGCGAAAACAGTCCCGTTCCTCCTACTAACGGGAATATGGAATAAAGTACGCATGCCACCTGTGTAGTATCAATTCCCGAGACCCATTATCGAACTGGTTTATTTGCCATAATAACCACAGGGTTTAAACCAAGATCGGCTCATTTGTGTTTATTTACATTCCTGTTTCACTTTCTGTAGCCAAGTTTTAAGGCAAATAGGATTTGTTGAGTTTGCACTAAATATTTTACGAAATTAAAGTTTGAATTTGTTGAAAAAACAACATGTTAACAAACTTCGACGTCAATGTTTGAACACGCGAGTCTTGGCAGTTGTGCAGGCAAATCTCGGGTCAATGTCGGTGGGAAATGCAGGGACGGAAATAACGCCACGTTCCAATTACTTTTTTATTTTTTTATTTGCATTTTGCAATGCGTAAAAGTTTCAATTGAAATAACAATCCCTTCAACTGTTGTAATTTATTATACAATATGACATTGCCTCAGTTTTAGACTACATAGTGAACCAACCCTGGAGTAAAGGTTTAACAGCAAACATTCATCCGCGCAGTCCTGAAAGTTATAATATCGAAAAGCCTATAAAAATTATGCCGGCGTATCAGTGAATACTTTAAGCGTAGTAGTGGGGATACAACCGACCTAATGAACTACCTGAGTCGACTGCGCAACAGCGGGCAGGAAACTTAACAGCCAGTGGTAACACGTCCTTAATTTCGCAACAGCCGTTCCAAAAAATGTTGGTCTTCCAACAAAATCAAAGTAGTAAACTAAGAAAATTTCCCCAGAGTTCCTCAGACACTCACGTACCATGCAAACTGTTACGTGCATGACTTAGGAACACATTTACAAAAGTAATTTTTTTCGGAATCTGTGAATTTACGTTGAAGCAAATGAAATTGAGGTTGAGTTTCAAACATATAGTTTATAGTTTTTATGAATTGCTGCTAGGCAACAAAGGCCCCTTTCCTATACTTTTTAGATAAACACAACCCTACCATGTTCATTATAGATTGAAAGAAAGACAGGTGAAATAAGAAGCTTTTAACGGCATCATGCAAAATTGAGAGAGCCGGACATGGCATAATTATATATATACATATATAACCCTTTCGTATCCAATGTACAAAATTGTCTACAAGTTGCACCGGAAGATTGAATTCGGCCAGTATTGTACACAGTGAGGCTTGATTCTCAATGATCTTCTCTGTGCGTTATCAATTTGTGAAGCGTGCTACTACTCAACGATATGATTGGTTCATATCGCTACTGCCAAGCATAATGCCTACAGCTTATTACAAGGTTGTGATAACGAACCAAGTTATTTGTCCACTTAACTACGACGCGCATCAAAACATTTCTTACTTGCAACAACTTAAATCGTAAATTTATGTTGTAATGAACGGGTTAATTAAGTATACGATCATAATGACTATTTTTAATTACTGTTACAAGGCTCTGCTAACAAAGAAATAACTGTGGTTTGAAATTTCTGCTCCAACATGACATAATAAAGAAAATATGCGCCTTACGGCTAAAACCCTCCTTCAGCTTTAGTATCCTGGGAGTCCAACCAATTGCTTCGCCATCGCGTTAGCGGTGCGTTAACGCATAAATTTATAACTAAAATATTAGGGCTTTCAATTGAATTACCATACCTAGTAGAATTTTTTTGTACGTTTTACAAACGATTTTATGGAAACCTGTTGCCAAAATTTTTTCTTGTAACACTAAAAGTGAAATCTTTACAGCACTCTGTTTTATGAAACATGCATAATTAATTATTTATTTCCGTGTTTATAATATATATTTATTCTACAGAACTTTTTTTGTTGAAATTCAACATTAATTTCAGACTTCACAGAGTAAAGTACTGTAAAATTCGCCCTAATTTATATTAAGTCATACAAAAATATGAAAAACTAGTTTCCCATTTTTTTGTAAAAAATATAGATTTTTTTACATTGCACGAACAGTTTGAGGAACAAAAAAAAAATACTGTAATCAAAAATATTTCTTGGCCAGCGTTTGGAGTCCATTTAGTCGTAGTCACAGGTAGGTCGTAGACGCAGGAAAAGGTTGACACGTGAGTGCCTTGCTGGTTGTGTCCGCCCAGGGTGACCAGCGTGGCGTATAGTCACAGAGCACTTAAGAATACAGATGTGGAACGACCTCTTTCACCGCAAACCCCAGGCACACGCCAGCAAAATGGCGTCGCTGGCCGGCAAAAGTTGGAACTCCGTTCACCATTCAGCAGCCTAGTAATCTGCTCGCCAACCGGCAGCCGAGCCAATCGGGAACCTTTCGCAGCGTTCAGTAAGCGATCAGATACAAGGTCAATTCCAAAAGCCTCGAGCAGCCTACCAGAGAATGGGTACGGTGACACGAAACATGGAAGGAACCGCAACATTTCTTTTCTACGTACTTATGTATTCTGTGGCCCTGGGTAGCACACCGCAGATTGTCTGTTCGCGGTTTCTTCACACTTTGTGAATAAAACATTTGAAAAATCACCCCACATATGATGTGTTTGGTTATTTATTAAATATGCCATGTATAACAAANTGTGAATAAAACATTTGAAAAATCACCCCACATATGATGTGTTTGGTTATTTATTAAATATGCCATGTATAACAAATGTTCTATACTTGTGTTAACATAAAAACCATCGTATTTTTTGTTGACGAAAAATTTTACTTATATTCTACTTATAATTTGTATCAATTCATTTGTAATTAATATAAATACGAACAAAAACACAGAGAAAATACATGTGTGGATAATACGTCGTACGAAATAGATCTTAGGTAAAATAGTATTTCACTGAGTGCACACAAATGTCATACGTTGTCCCTTTGATGTAATTTTCTAGACACGGTTAAGGTTTGGTAGCATGTGNTGATCTTAGGTAAAATAGTATTTCACTGAGTGCGCACGAATGTCATACGTTGTCCCTTTGATGTAATTTTCTAGACACGGTTAAGGTTTGGTAGCATGTGGTGGAGGAATATCCTAAATTTTAGCAGAGCTTCAGAACAGTTGGAAGAAACAATGGACTCCAAATGAGAAAATAACGCNGGAGGAATATCCTAAATTTTAGCAGAGCTTCAGAACAGTTGGAAGAAACAATGGACTCCAAATGAGAAAATAACGCGCAGAAGTCGAAAACGCGTCGGGCGAGTCGGGATAGTTCATTGCCGCTGCACGAAGGGGTGGGGTTGCTCAGTTCAACAGCGACGGTGGCCGAGAGCAGTTGGGCGAGAGCTGATCCGAGTGTGCATATTACCTGTCGAAAAAACGTAGGTTACGCAGCGCCGTATTTAACAGCGGGGTAGTACAGAGCAATGTTTTCAGTTTGGTATGTATAGTTCCAGCAGTGCGTCGTGGTTCTCCCACCCCTCCAGCATCCTGGGGAAGGGGTTGGAGGGCTTGGGAGAGCCCTCCCCCTACGCCCCCTCCTTCAAAGATGCGCGAAGATTATTTTCTCATTTGAACTTTAATTTACCGAAGACTGCAGACCGGATGTTTGTGGGACGGCGCATACGCTGCCGGGCTGTTCTGTTGTCGCTAAAAACCGGTCCGTGAGGACGATGCACTCGCCGGCCGGCAGCTCCCGCCAATAGGAAACATTTCTCAACATGAAGTAGCCAATAAGTCACAAGGCCTGTTCCCAGGTACAACATTCCTTCTCTGTGTATTCTGTGGCGCGGTGTTGCACTTCGCATATTGACTTGCCGGGAGGCAGGTCTGGGTCAGCGGCTGTTTGCTCGACCAGCTGAGAACAAGACGACGAGCGAACCAGGCGTCACGCGTGGAAGGAGGTTCGCTCTGCCCCGCGGAGGGATGGTGTGCATTCGTGGAGGTCAAGGCCGCGCTTGCCTGGAGAGGTGCGGCCAGCCGGCCGGCTTGCTGCGTGTGGGTCAAGGACGTCATGATCCGCCAACGCACTCTCTCCGTGTGGCCTAACCGGACACTTGTTGGCGAGTCCTTACACCTCCTCGTACACTCCTCCTCGCCTTCCGAGAGCCCGCTCGGTACCTCCTACGTCACCGGGAGCCACGGTGGTGTAGCGGTCAGACTAATTCGCCTCCCACCAAGGCGTGCTAGACGATGCCGCTGGTAGGCGGGCTTTCTTGGGGAACTCCCGTTTCCCCTGCTCTTGCATCTCGGTGCAAAACCTCGACGTTAAGAGCCGCCCAAACCTCTTCGTTCAATTTACTCACTCCTTCTTATCTACATGGCTACAGAGTACTTGAGAATACAGATGTGAACCAGCCGCTTATTCCGCGAACTCCAGCCGTACACGCCAAAACTGCGGCACTGGCCAGTAAAATGTCGGAACGCCATTCTACAAACAGCGCCTGGTAACCTACTCGCCTGCCAGCAGACCAGGCTATAAGTAGGGGCAGTGATATTTTGCGAAAAGATTTCGAGACGAGATACAGTCCAAAGCCCTTTAGGGTCGTCCAGTTTTTTCGGTTGGCTAAAAAATATGTTCTGGTTCATGTTAACCGTTTGCACACGAATCACGAAGGTTCAGTGTCAGAGTTACTTAGTCCTGAGTGGCTTGGTCAAAGACGGACACGGCACCAGCAGCCAATGGAGGTATAAGAACAGCTGAGGTGTGTATGTAGTATTGAAGTCTACTGTGTGCTCCGATTTTTACGCGAAAGGTCACTGGCCTAGCTATAAGGAACCGTTCGCAGCACGTAATAGCCAATCGGATACAAGATCCCTTCCCAAAACTTCGCGTCGTCGATCAGCGAAAGGGCACTTCATTATCTACGGAACCGTCACGTCATTTCGTCTGTGTGTACTTATCTACTCTGTTACACGGTCGTGGTATTTCGCTATTATTTGTATGGGCTGCTTGCAATAAAGTGAACACTATTGTAATCAATATTAAAAACAACCAGGCCTATTAACTGCATAGATGCTACCGTGCACACTAGCATGCACGTTGCCAGTAAAATTGGTAGCGAATAAAGTAAAATAGTTCTAGGTTTTGACGTACTACGAATGCAAAGTTTCACTACATAGCATATCGAGTTAGTATTTTTGCTGTATATATATATATATATATATATATATATATATATATATATATTTTAAAAAACGAATTGTCATATTAGTAATGCATTAGTAACACGTTTAGATTCCTAAAAATTTCACGTTATCACGTGAATGACGCATGAATAAAATTTATGAGCCCACGGTAATGTAAAATAAGCAGGGTTTTTAAAAGTGCTCAGTTAACTGTGAAAAGCATATGATTTGATGCGATACCAAGATCTCGATCAGCTGATGTGAGTCAGTTCGGCAGATTTAAGCTGTTTTGCGCAATGTAGTCACGTGTGAATTTTTATCGAACAATTCCTTTGTCCATTTAATCTTTTTGAGTGAAATATCTGAAAGGGAAAATAGTTATTTCGTATTTTCTGTGAAAAATTTCACCGGTGTTTAAAGAAACTAGACACGTGCTGTAAATTTTTATTTAATAATCTACAGTTCGTAACAGCTGTGTAATACTTTGCCCCGCCGTAGATGCCGATAACACTAACAAATGACAGTCATCTAGATTTATTACCGAAGCTTTCGACGCCATCACCGCGCCATGACCGCGCAACACAGTGACTAAGCGACACAGTGCAGCAGCCAGCAGCCAATCACAGACGCCGTTGCACAGCCGCGAACACATGAGTCGGCAATACTTCTGCATCACGGGCGACAGCTTCAAATCTTCAAAGTACAAAAAGGAATATAATAAGAGCATTACAATTCCGCGCGTATCGAGTAAATTCTTCACAGTTCGTGTTACCAGTGCACGATTTTTCACTCGCTCTCGGCCTAATGTTCTCTCATAAACATGAAACTATTGGTCACGATGTACTGAAATATGCTATGGACATACCCTGATGCATGAGAATAACGGTGACGTCATTGGGGGTGGTCACACAGTCTATATAGTGCTTGCGTAAGCATGAAAGTGTGTCTGGATGATTTTGCCGTTATTTGCCACCCGTAAGGAGGCGTGCGTCCAGCGAAGTCTTGAGAGCCGATGAGAATGGAACAGCGCCGGAACGAAAGGTCGAGGGAAACGGAAGATCCCCGAGAAAGCCTTGCCTACCAGCGGCATCGTCTGGCACGATTCCCACATGCGAAAATTCGGGAGTGACCCGACCGGGGATTGAACCCGGTTCGCCTTGGTGGGAGGTGAGCAGGCTTACCGTTCAGCCACAGCGGCCCCAGTGTTTGTTCGTATACAGTAACAGTCGATACTCAGTGCAGCGTGTGTTTATCTTTCGCACGTACTGGAAAACTGAGCCCATAACGTGTTTTTCTCTATATGGCTAAGGCCGAGCAGGATGGGTAAAAAAAAACTGCTAAGATGTGCCGACCATAGTAATCCGATTTTTCTGCATCAGTCTTTGGCATCGAGTCAAGGTGGGACAAATTTGACTAAGTGTCGCTCTCGTTATATATTTCAGGTTAATATATTATAAGATAAATGTCCCTCGATGTAACCTCTGTAAATGTTAAAAACCTCTGTCTTATTATCTCTTCGAGACATTAATCTCTGTTGTGTTGTGTTAATTGTTGCTCTATCAGTTAAATCATACCAAGCTCGCCCCTACACCAATACGTATTAAATTAAGCCTAACATTGTATGATTTTTAATAGAATACTTATGTTAGTTTGCAAACTGCAAGACAGCATTCGACGGTAAATAGACGCTGTGGCTCCTAAATGTGTTGGTGGCTAACTTCCGTAATATGGAGAAGCGTGTGCAGGCATGCATTGCTGCTGATGGCGACCACTTCAGATATTTGATTCTTATAAACCACGACATGTCCGTAGCACATTTCATTACATTACGACAAATATTTGGTTATTTAGGATCGAACATCATGGGCACTCCAAATATTAATTTACGCTTCACATCCATATAGTGTTTTTATAATAATTGGCAATAGTGGTTAGTCCTGCAGATAGCATGTCTCATTTGTGAGGCCGCTGATCTGATCGCGAATGTACGCATGTTTTGAGGAAAAAAGGGGAGGGGATATTTCCTATTTGTATTTCTTCCCCATACTTTGAATAAATATTCCATGCACATACTGTGCACAAAGTGACATAGTTATTAGTGCTGCTGTTCTGGCTTAAGCCACACTCAACTTATGCTCAAACAACACAATCATTAGTTTTGGCCTTGTGGACTGATGAGGGAGGGCTCGATGTACGTTCGTGCGTCACTGTTATTTTTGTTAAAATAAGAATGAAGTCAAAAGTTTCACACCATGAAATGCTGTCTTACCCGATCGCTTGGCACAAGATTCCGTACACATTTTAACAGAAATTTAAACGATCACCATTCGGTGATTGTGTCAGGAAAATTTACCCGTTCATGGTTTTAGAAAATATCCCACACATTTGTGCTTGGAGAGTTTAACGCTCGGTTAGAGAGGAACATTGTACAATGATAAATACCATTTACTTTTATATAAAATGTATATGTTTAATTATACTTTTATACAAAAGGAACTACGCAACGTGCATGCATGTTGCGTATTTATTTTTATATAAAATATATCAATTTCACTCTAAATGTAGATTATCAAAACATGTTTTTGTGGAATAGGTAATTTTTGGTTACTTGTATTGCTGAAACATCTGCAAATGTGAATATGTGTGATGATAAACATTTTCTTCAAAACCTATGTCGGAAAAAAATTAAATTTAAGAACTCTGTTAAGACTAAGCCATGTCACGAGCCACATTAAACCAGAAAATCGGGAATGTAGCTGAATAATGTAAAACACTATATATATATATATATATATATGAGAAAAAAAAATTTATTACAGAAAATTACATTCAATTCGTTATCTTCACGACCGTCCGCTGGAAAACTTATGTTTGAATGTTTCATCGTTAGCCATGTCCGAGTTATATTCAAGAGGTCGAGGGTTGAGCCTCAACCGACTACACAAAACATTTAGAAGGGTTTACTCCGTACTAGAATAATTATATTTCAGTCCTGTAAGATCTTTGTTGCGTTCCATGATTTTAAGATTAAATTCCCTATCAGTCATTTTGTTTGCATGAATAAATAAGAAATTAGTTGAGAATGGAAATACAAGGTTTTGGTTGATCATCACATTCAAAAGGGTGATCTTTTCGCGTTCTATTGGTAAATTCTTGATAAAATTTTAATTGTGATGCATGATTATTATTGTCTTTGAACTTAGAATACTTGTGATATATGTAGTTGCTCTCAATTTATTGCTTCTTCCTGTGCCATGTCTTTTAAGAAAACTGAAACAAATATTTATTATAAAATAAGTGAATTTTTTATATAGAATGTTTACAAGTGCGCCGAATCGAATGATGACCAAAACTCTATGGGCACCGCACCAAATCTGTTTTTTTATTAGGCCTATCCGTGTTCACCGCGTTACAAAATAATTAATCCAACACACGGATGCAATCGAAGCTACTTAGGAGACCCACAATTAATGGTTACACTTGAAATGAACCATGCGTGGAGCTACGTGGAGACTGATGCTGAATGTGTGTGGCGACCATCCAGGGTTGGAGTAATAGGCTGCTGCCCACGTCTGGTATAACACGTGGTCCGGGCTGAATGGAATGGCGCAGGGGTTCACCCACCTAGGGATCTCCAGAGATCAAAGTGTTTCGAAAATATTCCCCCTGAGAGCATTGTAATTAGCCGCGCCCTCCCCATTCGGCTGCCTTCTCGCCACCACAGTAACACCCACTCTTGAATGTTTTAATTGCCGGCTGTCTGCAGGCCGACTTTCCTGTTCCCTGCCGCTCTCCTGCCCTCGCCGTAACTACCGCCCTATATTTAGCCCTTTTTCTCTTTGTCTGGCTTCAACGTAACGTTCCGCCTGCCCTCATTTTTTTTATTCCTCCGCGCGGGGCCCACGCCGCGGCCGCGAAAAACCAACTCCGCCGACGTGTGTTTGGACATCCGGCGGGTTACGAATATTTACGCATCGCCGGAGTTATGAAGTGCGAGAGGGCAGCGCGCATGTTTATCCCCCCAGAGCGTCCCGCTGGGGTTGTATACTGTTTCGAGACCCTCGTTTCCACGATCCCTGCAGAACTGGAATTCCACCGCGCCACTTCTGCCGACCGGCAGGCGAATTTTCCGAGCGTGGAAATCCTTGCTCAAGGACCTCGCTAATAGCTTTAGGTATATGCTATTCACGGCGAAATGAGCACTTTTGAAAGCCTTCTAATTTGGAATAATAGTCAATAAATATATTTTATTTCAGCCTTAGACGTTAACTTCTTAGTGGGATGGAATACTGTATATACACTGTGTTTATTACTTACGTGGCAATATTTTTTTTAATAGATGGTTAAAGGATAAAAAAAATGGCCGAAAGGAAAACGTAACTAGGGCCTCAAAAGCGCTCACTTTACCGTGAACAGCCTATACACACCACCTATAGTCTACCCGCAGTATCTTCGCATTAATTGAATGAAACCTCTGAAAAATAACCCCACGTATAACATGTTTGGTTGTTTCCTAACTATGCCATGTATCACAAGTATTTTATGCTTCTGTTGACATAAAAGTGTCTTATTTTCGGTTAAATTGAAATATTCTTGATATTTTATCTTTAAATTATTATATTTAATTTTTAATTAATATGAACACAAACAGGGAGACTATAGGTGTGTTGGTAACGCCTATAGTAAGAAATAGTTCTCATGCAAAATATTATCAAATTGAGTGTGCAGAAATGCGGTACTTTGCCTTTTCGGAGTAATTTTCTAGATTTAGTTAAGCTTTGTCTGCATTAGGCGGAGTAATGGCCTGAAAGTAGAACTCAAGCAAGGCTTCAGAAAAGTTGGAAGTAACAATACCTGCGACGGTAAACATTCTCACAGCGACAGTCAAGACGGTCAGCCCTTAGAGTGGTAAATATAACAAAAATGAATATGTCCTGTACTTATTATATTTGGATGATTAACGTCCAGCTATTATGCCGGTAAGGCCGACCTCCATGCTGTTATTATTGCCTACCAAGTCTGCAGCCATAGAACTTAAATGGGGAATCAATGTTATAAATTTCTCCTCTAAGTACCTATTTTAAAGATAGCCGTTTCACACAAAAGGTATTGTACGTGATATTTCATAGGGAATCCTAGAACGTTAAGAAATCTGGCAAATTGTTCTACTTATTTTCTTCTAAACTTTATCATTTAAATTTTAATTTTACAAAAAAAAAATTATAAGTATTTTTTTTTAATCGTGGCTGTATTTTCTGAGAAAGTTGCGTTGGATATTTTTTGTTTGAAACAGTTATCTTTAAAATTAATGTATTGAAAAGGAATTCCTCTAGCATCGATTCCCCATTAAAAATGCCGTGACTGCAGACTTGATAGGGCAGCGTCCTTAAAAAGGTATGCTAAATTTGAAACCTGGGCAAGGCGTGGATGTGAGCAACATTTTAAATTTTAGAAGTATATTTAGTTTGGTTTCCAAGCCATCTTCCTCCTGTCATGTGATAATCTTTCAACCTAAATCGGGATCGTCAATAACAAATAAAACAAGAATGATGGATGGTTAATGATGTTAGTTTGTGTGTGTGTGTGCGCGACTGGTGTTTGNGGTATGGGGTTCGCATGCTAAACTAACATAAAATTACTTTTAATGGCGCAAGCATTGATGAATTATCCTCAATTCTAATTCTGATCATTGTGATCCCAAGGCAAAATCACGGCGTCCTTGTCCAGGAGTCAGCAAGGTATTTTTAACATGAAATCTCAAATATTGTTCAACACTGCCATGTAGTTGCGTACTAACTCGTCCTATTTTATCCTCGGCCACAGATATATGTCCAGTTTCTGAAGCCGCCAACTTATTTTCATTATCAAATGAGGTGATGTTTGAGCGACGCATAAAATTATCAGCGTCAGTTCCATTGCTACAGTAATATTGAACTAATACTAAACCTACCTTAAAAAAAGGGAAGTGATGTTTATGTTCATTTCCTATTTACGTCCAGTTTATATTCTCTTAGTATTTTCGTTCTTTCAGAGTTCCATGGAGCACATAAGAGAGGGGGGGTGACTGCCTGGATAAAACAATCTGCTGGAGTATTACTCTCTGATAAGAGATTTGGAACCCCGATCGTACTTACTAAACACTGCTTCAGAGTTAGCTTTCCTGCTCTACGGGTTCTTCTTCATCTTTGAATAGCACCATAACTTCTCTTCGAGCCAGCAAAGAGTACTGAATCATACAAACGTCTAGTCCATCTGACAAGGGTGAGATAATGCACACAGCGCGAACAATTTACTAACTTTGTTGGGATTGTTTATGTAATAATAGATGCATTTTCACGAATTAGCAACAGTATTTTGCGTGAATCTGCCACTTCAGTACTTTAACACGTAACGACTGCAGCACTTCAGAAAGTTCTGCCTTAGCATTGGAAATAAAAAAAAAAGCCGATAACATCTTACATTTCTAAGCAAGTCTTCTACTGATGGCAGGTGACAGCTGATAATTGAACGTATCCGATGTGTACCTATGATCTGTGACAAGACAAATGCCATCTTGATGTTATTTTAAGATTGCTTTTAAGACAGTTATTTTTAAGAATATTAATATGACTGAAAAAAGTATTAAAAATAATAAGCCTACTGATCAGCAATAAGATAGTACAAAACTATACGTCTGTTAAACATCACACATCAGAGTGAATGAATAGTGAAGAGATTTAGCCGGCTCTTAACATCATCGAGGTCTTGAGAGCCGAAGAGGGTGAAGGGAAGTGAGTATGAAGCAGCGCCGTAATGCAAGGGCGAGGGAAACGGGAGATCCCCGAGAAAACCCGCCGACCAGCCACATCGTCCGGCACGATTTCCACATGCGAAAATCCTGGGGCAACCCTTTCGGGATTCCAGCCCGGTTCACCTTGATGGGAGGCGAGTAGCCTAACCACTACACCACCGCGGCCCCCATATATACAGAAGTGTGGTGCAAGATTTACGTAAGGTTTTTTTTTCGTGTTAGTACTGCTAAACTGTTTTGGAAACTGGTTTCCAAATTTGGTTTCTTCAGTTAACAAAAATAATAAAATAATGCGATGTTCCTACATCGTTCGATTTCCTTCCAGTCAATCGTGCACAACTTTGAGGTTAAGTCGGACTGAATATGATTGTTAACACCGCGGCAGAGGTCTCGTGGCGCCACACACTCGTGGGATGCTAGAACGAACTCGCCTCTGACGGAGGCATGTCGGCGATGACCACTGACGAGATTCGTTCCAGCCTAACGCCTCGGAACGCAGCAACACTCTCGACTTCCTTAAAAGGCTGCGTTATTCCTTCCACGGCGGGGCCGTCTTCGATATCGAACGTAAATCACTCGCAGACGACTCTTTTTTTCTTTCTATTTCGTGCGTATGCATATTGTAGTGGCGGCCATCTCGGCCGCCTGGAGATATCATCTGCGGGAAGTCGCGGGTGGGGTGGGCACCCGTCCAACGCCTCCCCTTCGGCGGGTAATTTACGCGCGACACCCTGACTGCTGGGATTTCTTCCCTTGCGTCACTCGTTTTACTGCGCGTCTCCGCCGGGCGATAAAAATAATTAATCTAATCCGGCGCGCGGGCCCGCCCCTGTCGCGACGTAAACATCGCCTGGTGTTGATTCGTGACACCAGCCCTCGGAGAGGTGCCTCCTGCATCATCCCGTGCGCGCCTATCAGTGGTGGCACCGGCTCTCACGGAGTGGATGCTCTCGACTGTGTCCCCGCCAAGCAAAAAACTGGCTGGCGTCCTAGTTTGTTCGTCAGCACACGCGCACGGCTGACAAGCGCGAATTACACGAGAAGTTACTGATAACTAACAAGCCTACTTTCCTCTGCATGTGTGCAAATTATTTTTAATGAAGTTCTTGAAGGCACAGATGGTAAGTAGGCGTTGACGTCTCGTTCGCAGCAATATCATCAGATATGAAACCAGAAACACGCGGAACAGTGCCAAGACAATTAAAATACATACGCCACTTACGCGGGTTTCTAACTCGGAAAAAACGCCTAAAATGAAGTCGTTTCATAGATAAAAAAAATACCGTACCAAAAAAATTATATGGCGGCCATTTTGAAAATGTGTCCGACGCACTACAGAAATATTAGTTTACATGATCCTTCATAGTGCTACTTGTTTCCAAATTTGGTAGAACTCAGTTGTTATTTTTTCTAGGGAAATGACTTAATATTAGTTTGTCATATGATAACATTTTACAAAATGGTGGAGATAGAGGCTTTGCATGGACACATTTGATGATTGTAATATATGCTGGCAGTATACAAGGTTAAGTTGGAATGAATTACATGGTTCGTCGAGGATATAGCATACAAAACTAAAATAACTATATGGCCACCATTTTAAAAGTGTCTGACCTACTTAAAACATATCTGAATATATCACCAGCCACAGTACTATTTGTTTGCCAAATTTGGTGGGAATCGATCAATTGTTTCCCGAAATATTACACAAAAGCTTTATGATTTAATATAGCTCTATCGTACAAAATGGCGGACAAAGGTGGTTTTTTTTACATACATTCTACTTGTTATAGATACTGTCAGCATACAAAATTTGGTTGAAATTGGTCAAACGGTATGGTAATTGTACCAAAAAAACATAAATATTTTTATGGCCACCTTTTTGCAAATAAATGCCTCATAAAATTTGAATTACATACGTTTACGAGGCCTTTAATAGTATAACTTACGTGCCAAATATGACGAGAATTAGTTGAGTAGTTTTCGAGATATAAAGTAAAAGTTTTATTTTTCATGTGGTGATATCATCCAACATCGCCTTATTAACAACAATATCCACCTATTAATTAAATGCTTACACATTGCGCTGTCAACATACCAAATTTGGTTTTAATTTGTGGAGTGCTTTCCGAGATATATCACCCTAAATTTTCTAAGACCGTTATTTTGAAAGTAAGCGCCCGGCGTGGTCAAAAACAATAATTCAGGTGTCCTTACTTAGTAATATATGTGTACCAAGTATGGTGAAATTCGGTTTACGCTTTAAAAATTGGGAGGCCGGGTGGGGGAGGGGGAGGAGGAGACACCCGCAGACACACACACAGAAAGTAGGCTAAAAAGAGGGCCCTTAACTTATACATATTTAACAGCCGTATTATGTATGTCAAGCGTAAGAAAAACATCATTTAAAACAAAAATGAACCATGTCTTTTCTACACCAAAAATTGTTCTCCTTGCCGTTATAAAGCCATGGCAATTTTTCGTATCATGTGTCTAACGGCACGCGAAAGTACTTACTTTTTCTCCTATTCAGTAGATCTATACGTGTGCATAAATTTATTGCATATATATATAGAGAGAGAGAGAGAGAGAGAGAGGGAGAAGAGACATACACACACGCACTAACATAGTTTGTTTGTAACATAGGCGTGTTTTTAACAATTGTAAGTAATCGGATAGACGTACGGATAATTGATGATTAGATCTACACAGTATTAATATTTACTTTTGACGTAAGTGGTGACAATGGGATGAAGTCAGACACTTTACAGTGCCCTAGTAAGTGCATTATTCTCAAATTATTCATTACGCCGTAAATGTGAGCGTTTTATTGCGGTGTAAGATATTGCGCTGAAGGACTGTAGGCCGCTATAATTCCGTCAAAATATTTGCGTACAAAAAATACACAATTTGTGGGCTTCCAGAAACCTGCAAACTTCATTCAGTTAACATGTTGAGTGTTAATATATGAGCCACGCCCTATTTAAGTATTTAGTCCGGGCGCGGTGACCGCGGGCGAGAGATACCCGGGGAACGTGCGTGGGGTCGACCAGCCGCGCGCGACGTAGTGCGGCCGCAGCCATTGTTCTTGCCGTCACACAAGGCGGCGTCTCCCTAAACGGCGCGGCGGGCCGTAAAACACCGCGAGGACTCCCGTCGTCGGGAGAGAGGCGTGAAATGTCCTCCACGCGCTGCTGCGTCCCCCCTGTAATGGGGCGCGCGAGGTGCCCTCTCCCACCTCCCTTGCTCTATACACTCCTTTACTTTACCGTCGAGGGAACCGCGGTGGCTGAGTGGCTAGATTGCTCGCCTCCTACCAAGGCGAACCGGGCTCACTCCGGATTTTCGCGAGTGTGGATCGTGTCGGACGATGCCGCTGTTCGGCGGGTTATCTCGGGTATCTCCCGTTTCCCCGGCTCCTTCATTCCGGCGCTGCTTCATACTCACCTCACTCCATCCTCATCGGCTCTCAAGACCTCGATGTTAAGAGCCGCCCAAATCGCTTCACTCGCTCACTTTACCGTCGACACGGAAAACCTGCGCGTACAGAGGCAAAATCGCTGGGATTCCTGGGATCAAAACTAGCAAAAATGTTCCTATGAACATAATGTGTCCTACGACGCGTTGTTATTGAGTTACAGGACATACATCGGCCACATAACAGGCGATGCTCCAAGTATCCGCCATAGGCAGCAATGCATGCGTGGTGAAACCTCATCATGGACTGGCGAAGCCGCTTGAAAATACCTGGGTCATGTCGAACAGCTGCACAGGCGTTATTGATACGCCGTCCCCAGTAGTTGGTGTAGTTGACTGGCGTAGCATGCACCACACTTTCCACGTGTCCCCACAGCTGATAGTCCAGCGGATAATGGTCAGGGGACCGGGCAGGCCAATGCACTGGAGTGCGACGCCTGATCCAAAGTAACAACACAGCAAGTGGTGGTAGTGATGCATGTTGCAACAATGTGAAATGTCTGTAACTCAATAACAACGCTTTGTACGACATATGTTCATGGGACAATTTTTGCTTGTTTTGAACCCAGGAATCACCTCCCAAAGATGGTTACAATAGTTAGATACACCCTATTGTACTGGTGTATCTAACTACCGTAATTCACTTCTACTGTAATTGTTGTTGGGCTTGTGAAAGAATGGTTTCCACAGAACAGCTCATAACGTGAACTTTTCAAAAATGTATTTATTAGTCTCTTCACCACCGACTCAAGAATAATTTTTAAAAGCAATTGTTTTTTCCAACAACTAACCGTGTATTTCTGGTTTTGGTTTACAGATAAAATGGGCATAACGGAGTTTCGTTAAATAGCAGTTAAAATAAATTCCAGCCAAAATAATTTAAAAAATTGTGGGTAGGGGAGTTATGAGAGCGTGGAAATCTCCCTATGTTAAAATTAATTTGTGCGAAATGATATGCAAGTAATTAACACACTAATATCTCAAACGAAAATTTGACCGTCATTATATCCTGCCATGCTGCTCAGTATGGTATTTGACCTAAAAACCTGGCCAATAATGTTTTTTTTTTAAACCGGTTCCCACCCCTTTGTTAGGTTTCTTCGAAAAGCCAGGTCGCTATAGCAACAAAGGGTGAAAACCGCAAAGCGCTAGCGCGATTCACCGCGCCACGTTCTCAGTCGGAAGTTATCCTTCGCTTAGAGTGTTGTGTGATTTGTCGATGTTCTCAAATTTTAGTGTTTTTATAAACTCTTGTGGTTTTATGCATAAACAATTTACTGGTTGTTTTTGTGATGGATTCTTCTAGCCCAGGTATGTACTTTATGTAACACTACTTTTATGTAATGAAAATCTAGCAAATTTGAGTCAGCACGGCTGACAACATAGGTGTGTTCAACTGTTTGATATATGTGTACTTTAAAATATTTACTAAGGGTTTTGTTATACTTATGAACATTTATAAGCTCTGAAAACTATTGTATAACATAAAGTATTTAGTCCGCAAAATAGTTATAAAAAAACAGCCGCCCGAAACCGTCCCCGTTTTTTTGACGATTTGTTTGGTTCATACCCTACAATAGTAATTTTTTTATTAATATTTAGTTTTCTTTTTTTGTTAACAGGGCCTTCTGGATTGAGGTCTATGACTAGAAATAAGTTATATACCATTATGCAAAGGTCAAATGAGTCAACATTTCACGGAAAGCTTCAATTTATGTAGCAAGATATTATAAGTAATTATGCTGAAGATGATCTACTGCAACCTAATGTAAAGAAAAAGCTGTCCAGCCAAGGCTGATTTTAACTTCAGACCCCTTAATTACATGGATGCGATTCTTTTCACATAAGAAAAATAAGCCATTATCATCTGATGTTCACAATCTGTTATCAGAAAGGGACCTTATAAATGTAAATGTTTTAGAATATAGTAGTAGTGACGAATAAATGCTTCGTTTTAAAACTAAATCGTTGTCTTATTATTTTTCACTCCACAATTTAAACAAAATGATGTTCTGTAGCTGTTAGTGGCATAAAATATTTTTGGCCAGGTTTTGGGACCAAATACCACAATGTACGCTGTATCCCTACATATTACAAGTTTGCCCTTAAAGGTCCAAGCCAGTACATAACTCTATCTATGCTATTATGACAATTTCCTCGCTACTTCAGTATTTAAATGAGTTTGTAGGTATTAATAACCTCAGTGATGTAAACAGTGATGTAAATCACAGCCTGTGAAGAAATATTGTGACCGGCCCAAATAAGCTTATCTTCTTTAAACAAAATTCATAACAGTGATGAACGGTAAACCAATTCAAAATGGTGCAACCGCAGTATTGCCATTCTGTTGAGCTCGCCACGCCCCTGAAGATAGCCTACCAATTACATACGTTCCCCAGAAGATTAGGTGGGCGCTGTGTGGTCTGCACAAATAAGGCAGTGGCAACCCGAAATGTAATGGACAGCCAAGTAATTGTTCCTGCAGCGACGCATAAAGTGTCTGTTGGCATCGAGCTCATCTTAAACAGCAATAGGTAATTTTTCATGAGCCTGCCGGGGTACGTCAAAAAAAACCTTCATCACAGCCAGTGCGCGCGCATTCAGTCCACAGTGTAGCCTACGAACGAGGCTGCTGTGATTGGCCAACTGAAGATAGCTAGATGGCCTGGGTTATTGCGATAGCCATTTTTTAGGGTTCATTTTAGCTAATCTAAGCTAATGAAGCCGATTCCTGCAGCTTAGTAGCTGGAACAACCGCCCACGATGCAAGGAGTTGAGTTGAGAGAGATGTGGGCGGCTCTTAACAACGAGGTCTTGAGAGCCGATGCTCAAGTTCTACTTTCACGCTATTCCTCCGTCTTGTGCAAGCAAACTTTAACTAAGTCTAGAAAATTACACCAAAGGAATAACTCACTGTATTCGTGCGCACGCATTTTAATAATGCTTTGCATGAGAATTTTTTTTTTTACTAGGCATTACCAACACACACATTTTCTCTCTGCTCTCATTTATATTAAATATGAATAACATATTGTAATCTATAAATAAATTGTAAGTAAAAGTAGAATTTAACTACGAATAAGGTACTTTTATGTTAACACGAGTATAAAACCGTTGTGATACAGGGCATATTTAGGACACAACCAAACACGACATACTTGGGGGTGATTTTCAAAAGGGTTGTTTCTAAACGTGTGAAGATACCGCGAATAGACTATAGCACGCGTGTTTTCTCTCTCTCTCTCTCTTCGGCTGCGTGCGCTCGTGTACGAAGGCTAAGCGGTGCCCACGAGCGCACGGCCCAGGTGAATTATACTCGCGCCGCAATTAGAGTTTTTAATTGAAAGACGAGTTGTTATCGAGGCTCTCTTCCCCGGGACGACCGTGTAATGCCGCGGGTTGCGTAACTCGCAGTGAATCACTGGCGGCGTCCAGCGTCCCAGCTGCGACGGGCCTAGGTGCGGGCGTGGGCGAACTCGCCTCGTTATTACAACCCCCCCCCCCCNTTTGTTTCTTCACTTCGCCGTGTCCCCCGTAATATACTGCCGTAATTATTCTCACGGAGCTCTTATAACATTGTGGTACAAACACGAGAGCAGATGAGTAGCCTACACTCTATATCTGAATCGGTGAGAATTCCACTGTCTACATCATTTAACTGCGCCTGGCTTATTCAACAGTCACTTCAATCAATTCAATTGATGAATTAATGACAAAAAAAGTATGTTTTTTCTTTAATAATTGATTCAGTGACAATTTACACTGATTCATCAACAATTTAATTCGCTGATTTTAGTGATTTGTTTTTCGACTGGTGCGGATCAGTTAAAACAACGCGTATTAAATGAAATAACAACGCATAAACTAATACAACACATAAGAAATCTTTTTTTTATGTGAGTTTCGTTTTCTATAATACCGTTTTACGAGGCAACTTATCATTCAGTCTTTAATTCTGTTTTTACGTCTTTAATTTCGTTTCCTCGTAAACATCATAGCGCTTGGTTAGAAGGTTTAAACTGTATCAAATGTGGGCAAGCGAGTGCATTCAGGCGTACTATTTGTTTTGAGAGTCCTAATGTCGTTACCAATTAAACAAAAAAACGAAAAGAAAGGTCATACAACTTAAAGTCATGCATTTTCGATTTTTAAAAATATATAACACACGTATTTTCTCTTTTGTTCTCATCTTTGGCTTGGCAGTTCGATTGGTAAGCCAACGGTTTAAAAATAGGGCGATGTGGGTTCAAATCCTGGGCACCGCAAATTTATTTTTCCTTTTTTTTTTAAATTGCACAAAACAATTAGTGACTATCGGAAAATGTGTATTTCTTGTGATGAGTTGGCTGAATTCAATATAAACAATATTTAATTCGCCGCACACAGTTTGCTGTCACTTATTCAATCAGTGAAACTGTTTCACAGAAACAACCAGTGGTTTTCCACCGATTATAAGTGGAGCCATTTTCACTTATTCGAGTCGTTGAATTTCACTGTGAATCAGTGGTTTTCCACCGATTCGAATTTAGAGGGTACACAGAGACGAAAAGTCGTGACGGTTATTTTGACTTGGGCGTGCCCGTTCTCTCATTGGCTGCGCGGGGCTGCTGGTGTGTCTCTGACAACTGCGTGCTGCGAGAGGTTCCCCATTGGCTGAGCTGCCGGCTGGACAGGAGGTTACCAGGCGCTGATTGGCGAAGGAGGTTCCAACAATTTTCCTGCCAGCGACGCCGTTTCGCTGCCGTGTGCGGCTGCAGTTCGGGAATAAGCAACTGTTTCACCTCTGTATTTTTAGTTAGTAAATGACTTCAGCATGTTCCCAAAATATACTGCCGTTATTATTCTCACAGAGCCTATAACACCAAGGTCGTAACACGAAAGAAGCGCTGTCAGAATGTAGGATTTCTTGTGCGAACTTGTCATAATTCTCGTACGCACCACCGAAATGTTCCTTATAATGTAACCGAAAGTTGAATAATTTCACAAAATTAATTAAAGTTAAGGCAACCATTTTCGTGGAAAATAGGTTTGTTCATGCCAGACTTCAATACCCGAAATTCACACCTGCAATTTTCCATTTGTCAATGAACGTGCTTCTTTGTGAGAAGATGTTTTGGTTTACGGCTGGACCAATCAGAACAAGGCTACTCCGGTAAATAACGTATGGTGGGATTCGTGGGTAGGCACCTATAAGACGCGTAGAAATTAAAAAAAGTGTCAGATCACGAGATTGGATCTGAGCAAAAGAGTTTTGAAATGCAACTTGTCATGAAATATCGGAGCGGAAATAATGTGACACTGCTAGAAACAAACATTTCTATCCATTGTACCTCCTAGAAGAGGCGGATGAACTACTCACAGAGCATCTGGAAATGGGGACGTGCTCGGTATAGGAGACAGGGAGAAGAAAAATGTTCAGTCTTTCCGCTATAATTTCGCACGAAAATGTTACAGCCAACACAACACTCTTGTGACCTCTCCCCTTGTTTTCCTTTCTTTTTTTGTTATCCGATTCCAATAATTGGTTGTATAAATGTGTTCTGTGACCGGTTCCCATGGACAGTAAAGCACCATTTCTAATTCTAGTGCTCACATATGAGTCCTTTTCCTGTGGATGTGGGCAAGGAAATGTTTCTAGAGATAACGTAGGAAGAACGTAAGAGAGTAACAAAAGCAAATCCAAAACCCACACCAACCTAATTTTTAAGCAGCAAGCGAGGTGGTGCAGTGGTAAATCTTTGGACTCATATTCGGGAGGATCTGGGTTCGAATCCCGGCCCGGCCATCCTGATTTCGTTTCTCCGTGGTAACCCGAAATCACCCCAAAAGAATGCTGAGATAGTTACTTACAGCGAGGTCATTAGAGGCGGAGCAAGTTGCCCAGAGAAGAAGGAACGGGGGAGAAATGAGATATGGCCTGCAGAAACCAAACTACGCCCAGAATCCTACGAGACTGTTCTTAAAGGTACATCTATCATGTGGGTTGCTGATAAGATCTAAACAATTGTTAAGCGAGGATATTACTACTTGTTATCTAGCCTTCTGGCAGCATGAGGTGATTCCTACAGGGTACTTATGTGTAATGGTTACAGAAAATATTGTTACATTGGACACTTGCTTGGAAAGCAGGTGGGGAACCGCTTCTTGCAACTCAAATTTGTGTTGGTATTTTATAATGTGTTTTAACATTATTAATTTTATATAATTGAAAAGTTGCAGTTATCTTTCACCAAAATTAACTCCGCAAGTTTTTTTACATGTACTTGTAACTAAATGCAATTTTTGCGTAATTAAAACTGTTTAGTATTAATCTGAGTCTATTATCTCTCGTGAAGTTAATAATACGTTTGGATTTAACTTAACTTTCTCCGTAATAGTTATAATTTTCTTTAACAGTATTTGCAAACTACAAATACATTAACTACAGCAGAACAAACCGTTTTCAACAAGGAACATGGTCAGTTACATGTTAATGTTTATGCAGCAAATTGTTATTAAAATAAATCCTTTCGCTACCATCAGCATTAAATGATTAAATATATGTCCAGACTTGCACTTCGAATTTTATAACCTTCTGTTTACGTTTAAAATCACTGAAAAAATTCAGGGATGTTGGGTGATGTTAACAGCAACCTGTAATAAAACCATCAGCATGATAATTACATCTCACCAACAAATGATAGTTCTTACATGACTGATGACTGTTTCCTGCCATGCACAGTGGACACCATAATTTTATCTGAATTTGCAACGATTATATTTTTGTATACACCAGTGAAGTCTTATTCGCGGTTTCTTCACATTTTTTTTTAATCAAACCTTTGAAAAACTATCCCTTGTATTATGTGTTTGGTTATTTCCTAAATATGACATTGTATCACAGGAGTTTTATAATTCTGTAAGCATGAAATATCTTATTTTTTTTGGGAATTTAAACTTTTAATAATTTTTAATCTATAAATTTTAATATTTCATTTATAAATAGTACGGATTAAAATAGGGAAAAAATAGGTATGTTTGTAATACCTAGTAAGATACACTACTTATGGAAAGTATACGTCAATAAAATATTATTAAAGTAAGTGCGCACGAATGCGGTGCGCTGTTCATACGGCGTAATTTTCTAAACTTGATTAAGCTTTGTTTGCACGAGGCGGAGGAATATCCTGAAAATATATATTTTTCAGGGATTCAGAAAAGTTGAAAATAACCGTGAACGAACTATATGGCTAAAGGGATACGGAATACTCTGTTCTAGTTGATGATACGGTGAAAACTAAGTTGAGTTGAGAGATTTGGGCGGCTCTTAACAACGAGGTCTTGAAAGCCGATGAGGGTGAAATGAGGTGAGAATGGAGCAGCTCCAGAATGCAAGGGCGGAGGAAATGGGAGATCCCCGAGAAAACCTGCCGACCAGCGGCATCGTCCAGCACGTTTCCCACTTGCGAAAATCCGGGAGTGGCCCAGCCGGGGTTTGAGCTCGGCTCGCCTTGGTGGAAGGCGAGCAGTCTAACCGTTCAGCTACCGCGACCCCGTGTGAAAACTGATGACTGAGCTGCTGTGTAAATTTTCGTCCGCAGAATTGTTATTTCCTCAGCGGCACAAATATTGTGTGGGGTGTAAGACACGGGGCACTATCTGGCTCCCGATGGAAAGGCGGACGCGGTGTCGGGGACAGACTGGGAGTTAGGTGGCGGGTTGGCTGCGATATCTGCCGCGCCGAACATCGGGACGGTGGCGACGGACAATGGCGGCTGCTGCTGCTGCCACTCGTGTCGACCTGTCCGGCACGTGTCGCGCGGCCACGGGCTGTATGCAAATTGCCGACGGAAACACAAAGGCGGCCCCTTGCCACGGCCACCGCACTGAATCAAGCGGGCGGGGACGCGACATGCAGGACCGCACCTCCTCCGCCACGGAAACTGGATTCCAGGTGGATTGAAGCCGGGGCTCGAGACCGGTGGCGGACGACGAGGTTGGAGCCGCGAGCTGGCTGCGGTCCCTCGGCTGCCGGTGCTGGGCTGTGCGATATTGCGATGTATCGATCACGAAACGATCTTTCTGAAATATCTTAACTGAGATGTCGTCCAACAGTGTGGAACAATATATCAAAAATCACGATATTAGCGATTTTCGATTTTGGCAATGTGCTATGTTTGCGATATACGATGTTAGTGATATGCGGTATTTGCGATATCAATATAACTGAATTTCCGATACTGATATTTGCGATATTAATGTAAGTTGCAAGCTATATGCGATATTAACGATATGCGATACAGGCAATATGGGATGTTGGTGGTATGCGATGCATTTAAAATGCGATATTTGCGATATCAACATGACCAGTGTTTGTGATGCTGACATTTGCGATATCTGTATAAACTATATATGCGATATTTCACCATAAATTTTCAATACTCCTTGGGAGCAATATATCTCACCGATACATATATGGAAAACATGTTTTGAAACTACATTGAAAAGCAGATATCGCATAGCCCTCGTTTAGAGTAACCCGTGGGCACCGAGACGAGACCAAGTTTTCCTCAACCCATGATTAATGTGGCCCATTCTTATGCACGGTACGACGTAAAAATTAAAGCTGAGAATGTTGGACGGCGCTCGACAACAAGGTCTTAGTACCCACTGACATGGAAAAGTAATGGAATGCAAGGGTGGAGACAACAGGAGCACCACAAGGAAATCCGTCAACCAAGGCAATTTACATGCGAAACCTTCAGTTTCATGTCGTACGGCTGTAATACACAAAAGGGCCAAAAATGACTGTACCTGTGTGATTAAAGTAGGCTCCAAAATACGATTAACGTTAGTATAAATGCGACCCTTCTGCCGAAAAGAGTTCATGAGTGTGTGTTGATGTGCGATGCGAGGTGGATGACAATGACTTGCAGTGTTGGTGTGGTTTCCGCGAGCAGCCGCGGTTATTACACTGTTAGAAGTATCTCTAGATTTACGGAAACATTTACGGAGATGAAGAGTCAATTTATGGAAAGGCACACAGTAATAACGAAAAACGGAAATGAGTCCCGTAAATATAAAATACGGAAGCTCTTCGTATTCTTATGGCTTCGATTTTGAGACACGAACAAAGCAGATGATACCTGAAGCGTGTAAAATCCCATTTTCACAATACTACTTCGTGCACAATAGTAGTAGGTGTGTGACGAACCACTCGTGGAGTGCCAATTCGTTGATTCTTGTTCAAATTCTGCTACAGGACAAAGCCTTCTGCACACACAGTGAAACACGCACATAACGAAAATAAAACAATATTTTCGTAACCTCGTTTTATAAAACGCAAGTACAGCAAGCGCTCCAACACGACTTGAAACTAAGACAGGCGCGTTCGTCACTTTAATATAAAAGCGATATTTACGAAATACATCGTGTAAAGGTACGGTAGGTGAGTGGTTCGAGTTAATGATTGATAATTGTTCGATTCGTGTTCAAATCCCACTACAAAACAAAATGTATTTAAACTTTTTTTAATTTCTCTGTTATACTAAGTGAATTATATTAGGAAATTAAAACCTTTTGTCTTACCTCTGTTTGTAAATCTGAAGAAAAAAAATCGTTCACACTAATGTGAATAGAAAAAGGGAGGTATATGCATTATTCTGCAAAAATTCTGTATTTACAACGGTACGTTTTGTAAAAGCGTGGAAGGTGAGTAGATAGTGTGTTGTATTAGCGAATTTTTTTTCAGAGTTTAAACCCCGTCACCGGAGTTTTTTTTTATTTTAGTAAATCACCCATATAGCGAAAGTAAAATATATTTTGTTACATATTTTTATAAACAGCAGATTAAAAAAAAACTTTCAAGTTTGTTAACACGTTCCGTGAATTCACTGATATTTATGTAAAATTTACGGAGAGAACGTTATTGGAAAAATAAAACTAAGATAGAGTAATTTAACGCAGATGTCTGGATAACTTGTAACAGGTATTTTGCGTTATTTTACGGTCTTTTTCTAACAGTGTAGAAACTCCGGAAGTGACTGCAGGTTGTCAACGGGAAGACTCTGCTTGTGTACGAGTTGAGATACGCTGGGGACTAGAAGCAAACCTTACCTCCCCACCATAGCGTGGACGGACCCAGAGCACTGCTGCGAGCGATGCAAAGCGACGAGGCAGTTCACAAGCTGTCTTCAAATCACGCTCGGTCGCGAATTATCAAGAGGCGTCCAGGAACATAAACTGCCTCTCTATCCTACGTGGTAGCACGTCGATACAGCCCACGCTCCGTACTCACGAGCCAGGTAAATTACACCACTTGCCAACGACATGGCAGGACGCCAATCACCAACCAGTGACAAGAGATCAACTTCCCTGAAGCAGGTTTAACCAGCAGGGTACCTTCCACAGCAACACGTCCACAATCATACGTAAGGTGAGCTTGTGGGCCGTCACACAGCACATCAACGGAAGGGCTACACCTTCATTACAGTTCGCTGTTTCGCATCAACTCACCTTGCAACAGTTCGTCATCTTTATTTTTCTTTGATGATTGCGAATTAAACTTGTTTTCAGATGACGAAACAACAGAACTGTTAATAAATCTAACTCACCAAAGCGCCGTAGAAATAGCACTGCAAAGGAATTGCGAGTGTTGGTTTTGGCGAGTTCCACATTATTTTATCCACAGTAGTGCCTGTGACACAGAGAACCGTTGGAAGTTTACCAGAACTTAGTGGAGAAATTACTCACATTTCTGCTTTGGGATTTGACATACGAACAACGTTTAAGAATCAACCTATCTTTTAAGCTTGTGTCGGTATGTATGCGAGAAATTTACTGCGTTTTCGCCAAGTAGTATTTTTTAAGGCTGAAAATAGTTTTTTAAGAATGAAATCAAGCATTACAATTTTTGGTTTAGGCATTTAAAAAGTTAATGGGCATAAGAGCATGTATTTATCTTTTTAATTATTATGGGGAAAAAATATAGGTCTTCTGCTAAGTTCCGAGTTTGCACTTCGCGTGGCTAAAATACTGCACGCCAGTCAAGTTTTACAAGGGTGAAACGACGTGGCATTTCTTTTGATATGTTGTGAGCGTGCGAATTTTCCGATTGGCTGCGCGAAGTTCTGGGAAATGGCCTTGTGCCTGACTGGCTACTATTGCATGACGCAAAAAATTCCCGATTGGCTGGGCGGGCGGCTGGCGAGCAGGTCAGCAGGCGCTGATTGGTGAACGGCGCGGCGTTCCGCGACATGTCGCTGGCCAGTGATGCTATTTCCTTACGTGTGCGGCTGGGGTCTTCACGGTGTAAGGGGCTGTTTCAACTACGTTGTCTGAAATACTCTGTACCGGCGTCTTACTTGTAGAGGCTACGAAGCATTTGATGCGCGCACCAACGTCGTCCTTAGCGCCCCCTTGCTTTAGGGCCTCGAACGCGGGAAACAGCTCCAGGAGCCTGCCTGCAGCTTTTTGCGCGTTTGGGATCTCGAAACGCGTAAACTATAAAGGCCATATTACACGATACCAGATTCCGTAAAAGCTTGTGCAAGGTCTGCCGTAGCGGCCGTTATACCGGCTAGTACGGCACCCATAATGGCATTTCCCGCCTCGTACAGCCAGGTGTCACACCAGGTTTGGTAATAGGACAAGTCCCATTTTTCGTGGCAGGTTTCCATACCGGCTTTCGTAACTGGCCTATCACATCGCAGTTTCAAAGCGTAGGACGCTCCCCGTTGCTACTACGTGAAACGAGTTGATGAAGAATCCAAAAGGACGCCTGCATCTTGATTGTACATCGGTGAGGTTGAAACTCTTTGAAATAGATTTAACGTTCGACAAAGACGAATAATATTTGCGATAACAACTTTTAAGTACTGTTTAAAACTGTTACAAATACTTAAAACATTACCTTAACTATGAAAATATAAATTCGAGCCGTTATTTATATAAACCATATTAAACAAACTGAGATTGTGTGTGAACTAGTTGCACAGCGGTAAAGACACGGTACTCGTAAGACGGTGCAACATTTGGGCGTGAGTCCGAAATTCCGTCAGACACTGCATAGCTTTCTTCATAATATATTAAATGCTGATAATAACTTGTTACGCAAAGAAAAAACTTCATTTTGCAAACGGTTGATCATTTTCATCAAAATCAAAAATAACAGTCTCGTACTTTCATGACTTCACCATCCAATGAAACTACGGCAGTAAACGATGAACTAATGTAAAGACCAACAGCAATACAGCAATATTAAGATATGCCAGCTAGTATTTTATGGGCCCTACGCAAGTTACTAACGGGTAGCAGTTCTGCGAATTGGGTTCATATTTACTGTCCAAACCACACGCTGCGCGCCCACCGAGTGTGTCAGATGCAAGTACCCGAACTGCTGCCGTGTAATATGAATCTCCCATGGCGGCTCATCTAGCGGCTGATATACCGGCTCGTGCACCAGGCCTTGTAGAAGCTTGTACAAGACCGAGTACGGCAGCAGGTATCGTGTAATATCGGCTTCAAGGCCGACTCTCGCTCACTCGCCATTCGCTTCATCGTCTTTACGCGCGCGCACGGCGCCCATCTGGCGTGCAGTCTTTCCGTTGGCGACATGACTGCACGTAACTTTAAGAGGCGACCCTATATTTTTATGGAATTATAATAAATATAAAAGTGTGATGCGTTTCTACAGGTAGCTCTAAAGCTCCTGCATAAAAATTAAACTTCTCAAACTGATTCTGAAAACGCCTGTTTTTAGCCATTTTCAGGCCCGAAAAGTTTGAAATGATAACCTGCAACTTGTGTCTGAACATGAAACGCCTGTTGAATGCTTTCTGCATTCAGGCACAACTACAAAACATCCAACCGTTTTTTGAATCTACCAAACCTCTGCAACACACTTGACGCGTGAACCAGGTGGAGCCCTTAACAGACGATCTTTACGGGTATACTATGGCATAAACATGGTAGTTTAGCTTAGAAGGCAAGAAGCCAGCACGGGAACCACTTCCCTCATTGCTCTAACAGCCACTGGAAGTACCGGGGTAGAGGGCGTGTGCTTGACGGGGAGCGCCAGCGGTCCTAGCTGCGCAGACACTCGCCTGGGAGGTTGCGCCATGCATCGTCGCAGCTTCTCCGCGGAAGCGGAGGCAGGAATGCAGCAGAATCGTAAAAAGCCCCAGAGCAGGTGCGCGGTCCCTGGATCGGCGACTGTCGGCACAGATAACTTTGCGGTCTGCTGGCCCGTCGAGTGGACGACAACCAGTTCCCCACTTTTCTCCCTCACAGTTAAAAAATAACAATAACAAAGTGCGGTGGAGAGGGAAAGGGAAACATCCTGTGCCCTCTTATCACAATAGCTCTCGGCAGTTCCTTCACATCCTCCTCCTCCTCCCCCTTGGATCCCCGTGTGTTTGGCCCGTCCCATCATGTCCGCCTCATTTAGCTCGCCCCGCCGAGAGCAAGTATCGACCTCTCCCCTCTTCAGCGGTACCCGGGGCCAGGCAACCGGTCCAACGGCGATTCATCGAAGGCTCGTCCGATTGCTGGCGCGATGCCGGCTCGAGGATGGAATGCGCGGATCTGCAAGAAAAGGGAGATATCGGATCTTCACTGGATGCCGATACGAGGTTGGGCCTATGTCTCTGCGAATCCTTTTCCAATATGGTTTCCGTACGTGCTAACCATATTGACGTCCGCACGATGAATCTCTTCCACAAAATATCCATGCAATATATCTGCAAGTGTAGACACCACAAAACCGGTGATATCGGAACCATTGTTGATGCAGAAATATGTAGATTATAACTGGCTGCTTAACTATTTGCGCCATTAAGAATATGCGCATACTCCAATATATGAATGTCACACCAAAACTGCAATTTACCAAATAATATCAGAAATTTCTGAATCATACTGAACTTGCTATATAAAACAAAATGTCCATAATGAAAAATATACATAATTATCACAAAACTTACAGAAAGGCCGTTAATCATTATCAAAGTTTTTACATTTGAGCCATTCAGGTACCCAGGGGGCGTTTTACATATTAAACGGGTTGTGATTCTTAAAAATAGCACTCCATCAATAGTCTTCTCTCTCTTTATCCATCCTAGCTTTCTCCCTCCCCCTCTACCTCCCCGCCCCCCTCTCTCTCGAGTTACCCAATGGTTAAAAGAAGCAACTAGCTCGCATCTGTAACACATAATTACTCAGGCGACTAGTATTTCGTACCAAACAGAATTTTATAGATGAAAGCCATACAAAAATTGTATGTTGAGATGATATCATAGCCGATTTCTGCTTATTTCGTTAACAAAACAAATTATACTACTTCACAGTTATGCAAAGACAAACTAAATTCGATAGGATTTCGTGATTATATATGAACTCGAAACCAACTGAAACTTTATTCATTGTTCATAAATTGAAATATTTCAGTATTGGACCTCGAATCATCACTAGCTCGATCTCTTTGCCACATGTGCGTTACTCTTCCGCTATCATGAACACCTCGTTATTCTTTTTCGCCTGCCTCTATAGCAATGTCTCTGAAGTCCCAGTAACTACCCAGATATTCCTGCCCGTAGGAAAACGCCTTTGCAACTATGAATTTGAACTCCTTCGAAGTTCTCCCCCGTACCACTAAAATATACTGTGGAATATGTATAACCCCTCTGTGTAGATAGGTCGCGTATCGAAGTTGTGTATTTGTGAAAACATTGTTTTAAGATGGAACTCGTATTTGTTAATTTTCATACACTCTTCAGGCACCGTTTGAAATTCACTGAAAAAAATAAAGTGGCAATTACTTTAACCACTTTTAGAACACGTGATACTTGTTTTAGTTATTTCAATGCGGTTTTTTTGTAGGTGAAAATATTCAGCTGCTTGAACCAGGAAGAAATGCATCTCTTAAGCATTTTTACCGGCGTGGGTAAGAACTGGGAAGCGGAAATTCACAGTTACACCGGGACCTGCAGATTCCTGTCAAAAGAATGTTTTTTTTTTTTGCTAACAGGAAACGAAGCAGTGGAAATTACGTCGAGACGAGACTGCAAAAAACGACAACGTGGCAGTGCACACGGGAACGGCGAATGCATTTACGCAGACAGCACGACTTCAACCTACCATATCCTTGAAAACAAACGTAACCAAGAGACACCCAATTAGCAGGTGCGTGAACTTCGCTGGCTCTGCACGATGCAGGTTCCCCCGGGCTCAGGAGTGAACCAGCCTTGACCGAGTGGCCAGCCCATTCCTGCGTTCCAACGGGAGTCAGTTTTACGACCGTGGTTCGAATGAGCGTGCGCCGAAGGAGTCCCGCGGCTGTGTCTCGCCAAGGCGTCGCTCGACATCGCTTCCCAGGCAGCACTTACAGCGCCCGCCTGCCTACCTGGTCCGTAAATTCTACGCACTACGTTTAAACCAAACAAAAGGAAAAGAAAAGATCACTAAACGTTTTCCTTATCTTGATTATCATTTCTATATTTTAGAACATACATTTTAAACTACTCTGGAAGGACTACGGCAGACTATCACTTTTTATGGTACCGCGCCTGCCTCAAGCATTATTTTGCAGCTTTTCAATATCACAAACAATTGCATTTTTAGACTACCTTCATCATCATTATCAATTTAAAAAACCCCTTAAAAATAATTTATATTTCAGTGTGCCTATTCAAACAAATCATGGCACATAGGAAACATCGAGACTTTCTTCACTTAATAATCACAAAATGGCATAATATGAACATATAAGCCTCACCTCCGAAAAACAATTTTCCCAATTTCGACACGATGCCCCTTAGCGTTGCATCCATACGAAAGAATGCACAAGAAAATGTAGATACATGTGTCAAGAACAGAATAATTTATAAGGCACTTCATTGAACTTTGCAATAGACTCTCCACTAAAACAAATTGCCCAGCAAGAGCTTTAAAACCCACAGTTTTGGTTTAGAAAAATGCGTAGGTTTGAAGACCTTCATAACATGACTCTACACAAACTTCTCTCTGCATATTCGAGACTCGAGCAAGTACTTGTGCATCGGCTGCTGTCCCAGCAAGAAGCCAGTTTTACGCGAATCCAGGTACCGCGGTCCTTGAGTCCTTGCAGGTGTTTATTCGACTTTAGGACGCGTCTAGTGAACTCATTGTCACACACCAGCATGAGTAACAGAAATGTACGTGTGTTTATAAGTCTACATTTCTACTCAATTGTTTTCAAGAAGATCCCTGACCACCAACTAGGAAAAACAAATTTTACAAAACAGAAGCTGTGCATTTCATCAATTTCTACTCTTTCGCATACAGGCGTCAGAAAGCATCAAAATAAAACATCTTACAAAAACGCAAAATATTAGTAATTTTGCGAAAAACGTCGACAAAATCCCAAACACACATAAGTGGAGTGGAGAGATTTTGGCGGATCTTAAAATCGAGGTCTTGAGAGCCGATGAGGGTGAAGTGAGGTGAGTATGGAGTAGCACCAGAGTTCAAGGGCGGGGGAAACGGGAGATCCCCGAGAAAACTCGCCGCCCAGCGGGATCGACCGGCACGATTACCACATGCGAAACTCCGTGAGCGGCCCCGCCGGGAATCGAGCCCGGTTCGCCTAGGTGGGAGGCGAGTAGTCTGACCACTACACCACAGCGCCCCCCCCCCAAACAGATAATAACAGTACAAGAACACACAGCGTTAAATGTGTACTAGATACACTCTCGGAAATTATGTGGTGATCAGATAAGTACCGAAGAGTACACAAATAATATCACGTCCCCCCCCCCTCCTGCCAATAAAAAAAATATCATAACTAGGGCCAGTGACTTTTCGCGTAAAAATCGGAGCACACAGTAGACTTCAGTACTATATACACACCTCAGCTGTTGTTATACCTCCATTGGCTGCTGGTGCCGTGTCCGTCTTTAACCAAACCACTCAGGACTAAGTAACTCCGACACTGAACCCACTTTTTAACCAATCAAAGAAACTGGACGACCTTACAGTGCTTTGGACTATATATTGCCTGTCGAAATATTTTCGCGAAATATCACTGCCCCTATATATAACACATGGAATACAAAGTCCTTAAAAGATACATAAAACGTTTTGGCCAAACGTTCACAGTTGGATGAATGCTGCACGGTGAAAAGGCTGGGCACATACTGTATTCGCGTGCTAGTGTTCCCAATATCTCGCTGCGTCGCTTCTGCGCCTCGAAAAGCGCAGAATGTCTCCAGGCAGGCGGCGGCATTAAAAATTTCCCCGTCCCCTCTTATTCAAGATGCCTCCCCCGAAATGAAAGATCCGGCGAATTCGAAGAGAAGAACGACGTGGGGAGTAGGGGCAGGTGTTAGGGGGAGGCATCCGCCGCGACCTGGGAGTCGAAGCTGCTGCAAGCTGAACATTGCAATAACAAATGGCGCTTTTGCTGAAACACGGGTCGTGTTACGTCGCTTATGGGAATACTGCCGGGGCGGCGGGACCGCTCTGCCG
>NQII01004877.1:156850-174670 GCA_002778355.1 Clitarchus hookeri
CTCTTATACAGGTATCAGAAACGAAAGAAATCAGCACAACGAGAAATAATAAAGAGAGGATACTAGTAAAAAAAAAAAAACCAGTAAATGAATTATTATAGGTTAAACACGATAATCGCACCAATTCTCTGGCACGTGTGTCGACCACATCTCGCCAACAACACACGGAACGAAGGTTTGTAAACAAATGGCCGCTCTACTTTCACCTTGAGCGTGATCTTGTGAGTATGCAAGAAACATTGAAATCAAAGTACGTTAGCATCACGTCATTAATAATTGGCATAATAAGATACAAGTCTTTTCGAAACCCATTTGTAAGCGATAAATTAACAATTACGTTAAAACTTTAGAACTATTTCCTCTCTTTGTGCTGGCAACCTAACGGCATAACTGTATCCGCGCTCGCCGCTTTTTGTAATGTTATATGCATGTAGCTAACGGCTAGGGTGTTTTTTCAAAGGTTGATTTTCAAAAGTTTCTTCCAGTCGTGAACCGACTATAGTAGTTAGGCATGGTTCACAGGCAAGAAAAAAAATGAAGCAGACAGGGCAGATGGCAGCGTAGGGAACAGTACTAATTCTAGGAATGTTTTGGACCGACGTCAAGTAAGCACCCTCTACTTCTTTAACTCGTGACTCATGCAGTTCCCCCTTCTTCGGCTGCAGATGAGATGAAACTACAGTATTGTGGAGCGAAAAGTAACGTAAAAGTGACTCTAATTGTTTGTGTTCGTTACAATTAATGAGTAACTTAGTTCAGTTATAAGTTACCTCGCAAAAAAAATGTAACTAGTTACCCCAAAATGTTACCTTAAAGTAACTCGTTACTGAGTAACTTATTACTTTCGTTAAATTACTACCCAACACTGCTGTCGAGTTATTGCTAGAGGTACGTTTACGTTTTTCGCAAATCATTGGGCGGAGGGGCGCAGACTAGGGTTCAAGCCCATTAACTCTATTCTTCCTTCTGAAATTGGACCACAGTTGTTTTTGACATGCCCTGGACAACTCTTTTACCAATCATAATCAAGAATAAGAAATAGTGAGAAGGAGCGTATCACGTTCAACCAGCAGCCAATGAATAAACAATTATGGTCCGCGTAAGTAATAACAGGGATCAGGGTAAGCTGCAGTCAAATTAATTCGTGAAATCCACGTACATCTGGAAAGGCAATTTTTAGTTATGTAAATATTTGCAGCATTTTCACCAGGCATAATATTTTTGTACAACAAATAAAGCCTGATATCAAGTCGTGTGCAGTTCCGTCTAGCATGATAAGCATAGAGCAATTTGCACGGTTATGCTTATTAATGTAAGGACTGCGGTTTTATATTTTTGCAAAAAAAAAAAGCAGCATAAATATTTGTAACGCTTTTTGAAAGATGGTTTTCTTGGAACAATATTCTTACAACGCTGCCTTTAGGGTACAATATTTTCTCCATAGCAGTTGCCTCAAGGAGTTCTTTAGAGGACTGTGACTGATGAATCAGTCTTTACTGGCAATTGACTTAGAGATTGTCGAGCGGTGGATATTTCCCGAGGCAGTGGCGAAGTATGAGAGCCACAAAGGTTAGCGCAACAACGTATCGCACTAGTCAGTTAGTAATGTATTGGTATTTATGCAGAAAAGGCCAAAACGTGGGTGAAGGTGATGTGATTCAGTGTTTTTTCCCTTCGGGAACTATAACGTCATTTACTATAAACTTCCCACGTATTCAGTATTAACATTTTGGACGAATACAAAAAAACTGTTTATAGATTATTTAAATAGTTTTGAAGAAAAAATGGTTGACTGTTTTTGGGCAGGTAGATTGTCAAGGGTGACATTTCGTACACGTTATAGGTATCCAGATGAAGATTTTTTGGACCAGTTTAGAAATTTTGCTATCACGGCCTTAAAAATTCAAAGCTAAGACAATTCTATCTAATCTACTGTAGTTTCACGATCAAACAATTAGTACGTGTGGTTGCACAAATATTTGAGGCAGTACAACTGTTGTGAGCTTACAACAAAGTGCGAATCGGGGCGTGACTTACGACTGGAGTAGCAACGACAGAAGTGACGGCGAAGCGCGGCAGCGATAAGGACGACTCTGCCACGCGTATCAAGTGCGCCATCACCGTTAAGCGCAAGGCTCGTCACTCCGTATGTACCTATGGGACTTTTAAGGGTGACCTTATAATTTTATTGGTGGAATGTCTGTAAGAAGGTTCGATGAAGGGCCCTTGAGTAGAGTTGTACGTATCTGATGCGTACATTTTGAGATGCAGAGCTTTGAAAAAACAGTTTTTAGTTATGTTCGGGTACTCCGAAATGGAGTTTCCGGTGTGCGTGACGTCTTACCAGCGCTCGACAGCCCTCGTTTGAAGTGTGTTTTCTGTTCGTGGATGAGTACATGGGATGCACGCGAAATAGTTTGGCGGGAAAACTAGTATTTCAAACACCGTGCAACGCAGTTCAAGCGCCAGGTAGGCGGGGGCCTTAAGACGAGGCTCACCTTGCAGTCCCCGCCGTGCTGCGACCTTCGGTGCGCATGGAAGCTACCTCGGAGAGCTGTCCCACGGTGTAGCCCCAGTCGAGCCGTAACTGCCTCTGCCGGACGGCAGGCTGTTTACCTGGAGTGAACGCCAGCTGCGGCGGCCTCTTCACACATAATCGCGATTCCCCTCTCATCGTCCTCCTCTGCGCAGTTTCGCCAAACGGCCCGCACGTCGCACAGTATATCTTTTCGGCACTACCCACCACTTCAGACTGCGTGCCGTCCGCTCATGACTTGCACTTTGCCAAGAGCACTCCAACTTCGGGGGGAGGGGATAAACACATTAAAGCCGAAGTGCACACATTTACGCGTACTGCTGCAGTCAAATATGATACTGCAATCAGTGTATTCAAAAGAAAAAATAATTGGCTTTTTAAAAATATATTTATATCAATTAGGTTATACAGTGTTGTTTTTGGTAACATTTTAATATCCGTTTGTATTACTTCTCGAGGTATCAAATATGGTTAAATCACAAAAGTAAGAAAATTTACAAATTTTAAAATTACGACTTCCTGTTTCGTAATTTTTTTGTAGATGCATGAGAACGGGATTCATTACTGAATTACTGTCTCTAACAGTGGCCGCGTGGTTAAAACTCAATTCGGAACGAGGAAAACACTTGCCAATACAAATGTGTAATTTTTCCAATGTCGGGGGACCAGCTACATTCGCTGAAAATACCACAGTGGAGGAATGGGGTTGAATCCGTATGCGAGTTGCGCAGTAACAACTGCGTTTTGTCACTAGTACTATCGAAAACAACGTGGATAGTAGCCGAGGATAGGAAAATATTTTGACACTTCCTCTAACATAGTTTTAGTGCAACTGGAATATATTCAAGTTAGTTAAAAGTATTTTATTCAAATAGAAGGGCGGGCCTGATGAAAATTAAAATGCACACAAACACACTCATTATTGTTTATCATGTGACTAGCAATTGTATTGTCGATGCTCAAGTCAATGTTGAGGATATGCGCGGGAGAGGAAAATCGGCCTGTCATCTCTGGTCTACGGGAAAATAATTATTATGAATGAAACAGTTAAGTTCACCGTAACCTTAGTCACTTCGGCGCCTTTCTGTTTGTTGAACAACTGACGACCCACGTGCACATTGATATGTGGTTATCACAGCCTCGATAAAGCGAAGTTAAGTAGCTTGGATAATGCACCAGGATTACTGTGGTTCCAGGCCTGTGCTGCGAAGGTCCAGTATCCTTTGCGCTACTTGTCCTCCTGGGTTCTCGAAGTACAGTAAGCTGCTTTTCGTCTCTGAACTGCTCACTGCTACAACAGCAACGGCGGTGAAAGTGAACGGAAGCAGCCGCCCGTGCACCGCTGCGTGGGTGAACTTTCCAAACTTGCACGCCACTATACCGCTCCGATATTGAAAGCTGAAAGTTTAATCACCCGCTGATATAGCCCCGTCGCTTCGTTAACTCAGCCGCGAGTTCGATCCCTTGCGAAGCCAGGAGTTTCTAGCTCCTGTTTGTCTAGCCGGCAGTTAGAAACTGCTACGGGCCAACTCTGGATATTGAAGTTTCTCCAACCGTGCAGGTACCGCAATCTAAAGATTCGATCAGTGAAAGCTGTTCACAATTATTGAAAACTGTTCCCCTGTAATCACCAGGAGACTGTCGATTAACCCGCTCAGCCCCAGTGTCTACGGTAATGTGCATGTTGTACAAGTAGTTGATATGCGACCAGCACGGTACACGTCAAGAACCAGTGCTCAATACTCGACTTGTTTGATTTCCAGACTTTTACTGCAGCTCCGTTTTACTATGGTTCACGCCAGTTCCGTCGGACACCAATCACGCAGTTCGTTGGTCGCGATTAACAAGAAAGTGTACCGTCGACAAAATTGTTCGAAATTATCCTTGTTTGTTTGCAAAATTTAAATCGTAAATCAATACAGGTCTTGAAGAGTTCAATCAATAATTTAATTTCACTCAATTAATAATGATTTTAACTATTGCGGCACCAATTCCACAGTCGCTAGCCACAAAATAACCAACGTTTCAGTATCTATATCATTCCAATATTTGATCATCCGATTTAGAGATAGGGCACGTGCAATCATTGTGACGATGGCAAACATAACANGTCGCTAGCCACAAAATAACCAACGTTTCAGTAGCTATATCATTCCAATATTTGATCATCCGATTTAGAGATAGGGCACGTGCAATCATTGTGACGATGGCGAACATAACAAGGTAAAACGTCGTCCCGTCGTTGACCTGTAGCTCGTGTGTGCCGCCTCACCCCGTCACTACGAGAGGGGCAAACAAACCTCCGAATCGACAAGTTAACCGCGAAGAAGCCGTCAAGTGGGATTCTCGGAAGACAAGCACCATAAACAGGAAAGCGTGAAGCAGTGTACTGCCGTGCTGCTAAGCAGCGTCCGCTGCGGGTTGACGCAGCGGCGCGTTCGTTTGTTTGGGTCGTACGTCGCGTGGTTGTGCACGTGAACGTTAAGGACGGTTGGTTCTTTCTGACTTCAGCGAGCTTCGAACCACTGTTACATACTCAGAGCTCTCTTACTATACTCTGCTGTTCGACGTAGCGCATGACCCGGCTTAGACGAGACACGCGCACAATTCCCCAACCCGAACTCCCTCCATTTCATTTAAGGGTAACGTGGCTAAACAACTCCGATAAAGTTCGCTTTCCTCCTCCCCCCTCTCCCCAAATCACGAAACTTTTTACCATTTTATGCACTAACGACAAATAACAGAATGTGCCGAACGTCTCTACACTACTTGAAACATTCTGTACAAGAATCTGTGAATTTAAGAAAATAACATTAGAACTAACAACGTGCAGTTGACTACCAGGTTTATTTTTGTACGTGTTTTGCAACGCACCATGTCGCTGTGAGCTACGGGAGCACAATCATTTGAGTGTCAGCGTGTAACGATCGCGAGTGTGTACAGGTTGAAAGCGTGATACCGGTCTGGTATAATGCGAACCAAGTAATTATCGTTTAACATAATTACTATTTTAATAATTTGCATTCTAGAATATACACTATTAAGAAAACACTCGAGAAACTGTCGTTTCTATAAACAAACGCAGCGGTACATACAACTGTCTGTAACCCCTTAGCAGATTATCCAGAGTACGCTGACATGTTGCAGAATAGGTGAAATAATGATCGGTACTGTACAAAGTCAGAAGGTGTCGCCAATATGGGCATCGCCTTCCGCTGGGAAATTCTACTGGCTGCTGCAGATATAATAATAATTTTATAATTGGTTGTTTATTGTACCATGGATAAGGGGAAACCCTTTTCCATAGGTACCAAAGTGTCTGCTGTTATTAGAAATTCTTAAGTACTTTTCACAAGATAAATGTTCTCTTTTGCAACTCTTGAAGTTAAATATTAATAGGTACGTTAAGGCTATTGCCTGGTTTGGAAACAGTGAGAATTTGGTATAGAGAAATTACAAGCCAACGGAGTTCAGTTTTTGAAGCCAATTTTGAAGATATAAACTATAAACTTGAAAGGAAAACCTAAGTGTGAGAAATGATATTCTCAAGCTTTGTATCGACTCAAATATAACAATTTGTTTTTCAGTAATCTTTTATTTAATTATTAAGTTTTGTGATCTTTCCGGTATACAGACTATACATTAATGTTACAAAAGGCTTCGATAGCAAAGAAGAACGTATTTTTCTGCTCAAAAAAGTTCCAGGTGGTATACACATGTCTATCTTTAACAGGAACTTAAAAAAAAAATAATTTCATGAACACGTACTTCCCTATACCAAATTCTCACTGCTTTCAAACTAGGCAATAATCGTAAGGGTTAATCAGACACCACTGAGGAATTCAAGAGTAGTCTTCAGATAAAGCTCTTTTTTTATCCCTACGTCAGCTGTGCACAGTGGTTGTCGGTGAAGGCGGACCGCTGCGTACAGTAAGGTTGTAACCAGCACACGTGTGATGGAGAATAGCTACAGGCCAGCCGCGCAGGCCACTTGCGCCCTTGTTGCGCGGCGCGCGTACGTGGAAAGCCGGCGGGTGTTAATGCGGGGAATACCTGTTAATTGAGACGGCAGCTTGTTGGTTATCTCTGCCGCGAGAGGACAGGGCGGCCCTGCACGGCTGGCCAGAGGCTCCTGAAGACTTTGCCGCTCGCGGCCAGTAGGGCTCTAGGACACTCTTTGTTCAGTACTGGACAAACGTAAGGGTGTAGGATGCCAAAATATTAATAATTTTATTTCTGTACCAAACATTGTTCAACTCATACGCATTTTATATGATAACGTTTTCCCGGAATAATTTTTTTTTCTTTACGTATATTTTTTAAATAATTTGATGTCAAATACAAAATTCTCCCGTTTTGTTGCGGTCGTAAATTGTAAACATGAACATTTACAAAGTAAACTAATCCCATAGGCTACTGCATACGACATATCTAATAACCAAATAACAAGCTATATAAACACAAAAATATTTTTAATATAAAATTTTTTTTGCGTATTTTTAATTTAAAAAAAAACGTATGAATTGTCTTTTTTGTGATTACATTTATGCCAAGCAGTATCCCACGGCATTAGTTCATGTTGTAAATTTTTTAATCTGAACAACTTAGTATTTGTTATTACGGCTGCAAGAAAACAGAAGAATTTTGTGTTTGACATCAAATTATTGAAATGATATAAAGTGTTAAAAAAATTGTATTCNGTGAGAAATGATATTCTCAAGCTTTGTATCGACTCAAATATAACAATTTGTTTTTCAGTAATCTTTTATTTAATTGTTAAGTTTTGTGATCTTTCCGGTATACAGACTATTCATTAATGTTACAAAAGGCTTCGATAGCAAAGAAGAACGTATTTTTCTGCTCAAAAAAGTTCCAGGTGGTATACACATGTCTATCTTTAACAGGAACTTAAAAAAAAAATAATTTCATGAACATGTACTTTCCTATACCAAATTCTCACTGCTTTCAAACTAGGCAATAATCGTAAAGGTTAATCAGACACCACTGAGGAATTCAAGAGTAGTCTTCAGATAAAGCTCTTTTTTTATCCCTACGTCAGCTGTGCACAGTGGTTGTCGGTGAAGGCGGACCGCTGCGCACAGTAAGGTTGTAACCAGCAGACGTGTGATGGAGAATAGCTACAGGCCAGCCGCGCAGGCCACTTGCGCCCTTGTTGCGCGGCGCGCGTACGTGGAAAGCCGGCGGGTGTTAATGCGGGGAATACCTGTTAATTGAGACGGCAGCTTGTTGGTTATCTCTGCCGCGAGAGGACAGGGCGGCCCTGCACGGCTGGCCAGAGGCTCCTGAAGACCTTGCCGCTCGCGGCCAGTAGGGCTCTAGGACACTCTTTGTTCAGTACTGGACAAACGTAAAGGTGTAGGATGCCAAAATATTAATAATTTTATTTCTGTACCAAACATTGTTCAACTCATACGCATTTTATATGATAACGTTTTCCCGGAATAATTTTTTTTCTTTACGTATATTTTTTAAATAATTTGATGTCAAATACAAAATTCTCCCGTTTTGTTGCGGTCGTAAATTGTAAACATGAAAATTTACAAAGTAAACTACTCCCATAGGCTACTGCATACGACATATCTAATAACCAAATAACAAGCTATATAAACACAAAAATATTTTTAATATAAAATTTTTTTTGCGTATTTTTAATTTTAAAAAAAATGTATGAATTGTCTTTTTTGTGATTACATTTATGCCAAGCAGTATCCCACGGCATTAGTTCATGTTGTAAATTTTTTAATCTGTACAACTTAGTATTTGTTATTACGACTGCAAGAAAACAGAAGAATTTTGTGTTTGACATCAAATTATTGAAATGATATAAAGTGTAAAAAATTTGTATTCCATGAAAATGTCATCCCATACAATGCGTGCGAGTTGAACAATGTTTGGTACAATTATAAAATAATTAAATGTTTGGGGTCCGACACCCATAACTCTTGTTAGGTCAAACGCCTGCTGGGATAAATGCTTGTTAGAACAACCTCTTGGTAGGTTAAACACCTGTCAAGAAAACGTTTTCAGCCCAAACACGTATCATCTGAAATGTATCAAGACTAAACGCTTGGTAGATTTAAAATATGGTTTAATGATAGGCCTACACGCCCAGTAGGTAAACTCATTTTTGGCGAAACAATTTCAGGCTTGATGCCATAACTCCGAGCCGTGCGGCATCCACTTGTCTGTATCATTTCGAAACTTGCTCATCTAAATTAATATCGGTAAAATACATCGCTTCCGCACCGAACAAAAAAAAAAAACTTTGTGGTGGCCACAAAATATTTTTTCACCCTGCCATATTATTTTAAGATGAACAAAAAATTTTCTAGCTGTCACCACTAAACTTTTGTGGTAGCTAAAAAAAATGTCTGTGTTCACCAGAAAATAATTTGGCAGAGTGAATAACAACAAAATATTTTGTGGCCACCACAATGTGTTTTTTTTTTTCCAGTGAAAAACGTATTGGAATTTCTTTGTTCGTATCTCGCAATAACATGAATGAAGTTGACCGCATCAGAGCATTTGCCACGTCACTGTCTTTCATAAACGGCAATATGTCAATACATCACAATTTCCTTACACTACACTGGAGAGCCAAAAAAAAAAAAAAACTGGTATAGGAGTGCGTATACAAATAACAGAGGTATTGAACCAATCAGCCAAACGCGATGCGGTCAGCAGCGCCTATATAAGACAACAAGCGTCTGGCAAAGTTGCTAGATCGGTTACTGCTGCTACAATGGCAGGTTATCAAGATTGAAGTGAGTTTGAACGTGGTGTTATAGTCGGCGCATGAGATATGGGGCATAGCATCTCCGAGGTAGCGATAAAATTTGGATTTTCGCGTACGACCATTTCACGAGTGTACCGTGAATATCGGGAATCCGGTAAAACATCAAATCTTTGACATCGCTGCGGCCGGAAAAAGATCGTATACGAACGGGACTAACGACAACTGACGAGAATCGTCAAACGTGACAGACGTGCAACCCTTTCTTAAATTGGCGCAGATTTCAATGCTAGGGCATCAACAAGTGCCAGCATGCGAACTATTCAACGGACCATCATTGATNTTAAATTGGCGCAGATTTCAATGCTAGGGCATCAACAAGTGCCAGCATGCGAACTATTCAACGGACCATCATTGATATGGACTTTCGGAGCAGAAGGCCTACTTGAGTACCGTTGTTGACTGCATGACACAAAGCTTTACGCCTCGTCTGGGCCCGCCAACACCGCCATTGGACTGTTGGTGACTGGAAACACGTTGCCTGGTCTGACGAGATTTGTTTACAATTGTATCGGGCGGATAGACGTGTACGGGTATGGAGACATACTCATGAATCCATTGACCCTACATGTCAACAGGGGAATGTTCAAGCTGGTGGAGGCTCTGTCATGGTATGGGGCGTGTACAGTTGGAGTGAAATGGGACCCCTGATACATCTAGATACGACTCTAATAGGTGACAGATACGTAAGCATCCTGTCCGATCACCTGCACCCATTCATGCNCTGATACATCTAGATACGACTCTAATAGGTGACAGATACGTAAGCATCCTGTCCGATCACCTGCACCCATTCATGCCCATTGCGCATTCCGACGGACGTGGACAATTTCAGCAGGACAATGCGACACCCCACACATCGAGAGTTGCAACCGTGAAGCTCCAGGAACACTCTTCTGACTTTAGACACTTCCATTGGCTACCTAAATCACAAGACATGAACATTATTCAACATATCTGGGATGCCTTGCAACGTGCTGTTGAGAAGAGATCTCCACTGCTTCGCACTCCTATGGATTTGTGGACTGCCCANTCTGGGATGCCTTGCAACGTGCTGTTGAGAAGAGATCTCCACTGCTTCGCACTCCTATGGATTTGTGGACTGCCCTGCAGGATTCATGGTGTGAATTGCCTCCTGCATACCTTCAGATATTAGTCGAGTCCATGCCACGTCGTCTTGCGCCACTTTTGCGTGCTCACGGGGGCCCTACACGATATTAGGTAGGTGTACCAGTTTTTTGGCTCTTCAGTGTAGTTGGCGATTAAATCGTCATCAGATAAGCTGCAAATAAAATTTTCCCTCTGCAACATTTTTCTAAAATAGCAATTCATATTTTCTGTGTACTGTAACATGTCTTCCCAAAAATGGTGGCTTTTGAATAATGGTTCACTTACAGATCTATGACCTACGATGCAATCTATAAAAATGTTCGAGTAATAAGAACACCGCGGCGACATAGGTGTAAAATTATGAAANTATGACCTACGATGCAATCTATAAAAATGTTCGAGTAATAAGAACACCGCGGCGACATAGGTGTAAAATTATGAAAAACAGGTTACGTGAGCCTTCAACTCATCATGTTGTGGAAGCTAACAGGCAATTACTATATTCTTCACTCCTCTATGAGTGTATGTGAAATATGATAAAAAATATGTTGCATACGTTATGTGGTTGTCTTTTTTCACCCTATGATTAATGACTACACGAAGGTAGTCGTGTTAAGCATAATTTCAAGACTCTTGTTTTATGTTTACAACCTTATAAGCTGTACGCTTAAAAGTTGTTCCTATTTTTTAAATCATGTAACTTTTCTAGTAGCATCTCATTGTTTATATTAGAGATCGTATTACCACCGACATGGTGGAGCATGTAGGGGAAATGAAATACTAGCATAGGGTCTATTACTTCTTGCTGCTACTCGATTAATGCCTTTAATCCACGCGAATGGTTGCCATATGCCGTATAGTGCCAATTTCCTTCACAACATCGCAGTATCGATATTTCATAGATATCGTATCGTGGGCGGTAAGAGCAACTATTTCCCACTCTTGGGAGGCGAGGCACGGTCTTGCTGTTCTTGTTTTACGGTAACCACAGACTTTGCGAAATTCGGGTTGATTTTTATTATCGACAAGATATATTTTAAGCACCTTTTAGTTTGCACTGCATCTATATACCATTAGACCATACANTAATTTTTATTATCGACAAGATATATTTTAAGCACCTTTTAGTTTGCACTGCATCTATATACCATTAGACCATACGTCATTTGTCAGGTCCTGAAGAACTTTACGCCAATCAATATACACTGATCGGAGTGCCCAAATCGCACGCAGTCTTGTGAGAATGGGAATGGCATCACACCNTGATTTTTATTATCGACAAGATATATTTTAAGCACCTTTTAGTTTGCACTGCATCTATATACCATTAGACCATACATCATTTGTCAGGTCCTGAAGAACGTTACGCCAATCAATATACACTGATCGGAGTGCCCAAATCGCACGCAGTCTTGTGAGAATGGGAATGGCATCACACCNTTACGCCAATCAATATACACTGATCGGAGTGCCCAAATCGCACGCAGTCTTGTGAGAATGGGAATGGCATCACACCCAGACAGCAGATAATGAAATGACGACACCGAGTCGAGTATTCGTAGGCAACTGAAGTCAAACATGATGCCAATTAATAACGCTAATTTTGGAAGTTTCTAGCTGTGACGACTTATTTGGTTGGGGAAGGGAGAGTAAGGGTGCTGGAATAAGTGGATGCAGGGGTACATTTTACCCTTCCTAATTTTGTGAGCGGAGTACAAAATATCATGTAACCCCCTGCTCCCATATAGATAATATTACATATATATTATTGCCACGCACTTTAGTTCCCCAATACATAGTGAAACTATATCAACCTAGAATGTAGAAAAATTTAATGTGATGTGCTGATGTGATCTTCAGATTAATAAGGTAAATAAATGAATAAATAAATGTTTGATCATTAGAATTAAAACCTTTTACTAAGAGGATATCTCCCGAATGTGCATTCCTTACCCCTGCCAATTTCCAGCAATATTTTTCAAAATACGGTCTGCAGTTTCTTTGTCCGTGGTACCCCTCCGTTCCAGCGCCACTGGTGGAGGGGGTGTGGACCACCTCGACGTCTCCATCAGCCGTGTGTGCGCACCGGACGAAGCCGAGTGCTGTTAGGCGTATAACGGGGCGCACACGTGCTCGCACAAGATGCTGTGGAACGCGCCGCGGATGGGCTACAAGTATTCTCATTAGGCAGTTCCGAATGAGGCACTCCGTGGCGGATGTGTTATTTATAGCCGCGGGAGATCATGCCATTGGGGGGGGGGAATTCTTTCTCTCTCTCACCTCCCCCTCCCCACGACCACAAAAGGCTGTGTTGTTCGTCTCCGGCAGCAGGAAACACAGAGGAATAAATGCACCACCCCGGCATTGTCACGGTCCCACATCTCATTAGTCGGGGGAGGAACGAAAAATCTTCATCAAGCCACGGCGGGAGTAATTTGCTCTTCGCTCTCTACGAACACTCTTCGGCGGCGCCGGAGGGGAAACCCCAGCATTGGCTTGTCACCGCCGCCGACGAACGGGAACGAACACGTCCCGGTTGGGAGATACGTCTTGTACCGGTGATCAGTTGTGGTCTTTCCTCCTCGAGGATGGAAACCCGCGACAGCGTTAAAGAACTCACTGGCGTGCAATAAATAAGTTAACAACTAAGTAAAATTTGAGATAACTACAACATATTATGTTAAAATAACCCTTCAAGATGTATCACCAACAAACAATTTAGTGGCCACTGCAGAAAATAAAATTTCGTAATCACCAAAAATTGGCATACACATATCTTCATCATTCAGATATATCATACTGTAATATACCGTATATATTTCAGTGCCTAGCCTTACTTGACCACCATCGTCTGGCAAGTGGCATTCGAGAACTTTCTTTCTGTCAGCAGGTACTTTGGTAAACTACCCGGCCGGCGGCTAACTATCATTATATGGAAAACATTAAAAACTGTTTAAAAACTTTCTAAAATATGTATCTTTTGGAGGGGAAGCGATTAGCATTTTTGGTTGTTGACCGACATCAAGCATTTCATTTAAAAAATATGAACACTCGAAGGTACGTGTAAATATAACAGTAAATATAGCTGACCAATCCCGCACACAGTCAAACATTTTGTCACTGAATTCCAAAACGTCTTTTTAGTAGTGCCTGCACGTTATAATCATGGTATTTATATAGCGCTTACCTGCAGACCTGATAAATTAGCAGCTTTTTGCACTTGTAAAACAAGATGTAATAAAATCTAATTTACGAGTTCACAAAATATTTATTTTAACAAAAATGTTTAGCTCCGCTGGCAAAAACTTAAGTGTGTATCTTCTTGCGCTTTGGTTTTTGAGTTTTTGTTTAGCCTCTTTTCTCCACTTAGTCAATCACTTTCAGATATTACGAACAGCATGCGATAGTATGGTTCTCAATCACAGAAAGATAAAACGATAGTACACGTAAGAGGGAATACAATAAGCAAAAGCGAGCTGATTTTACGGACTCTATCACGTAACGCGAGTGCGCAAGTATTACGGTATATCGGACACTGCTGTATTTCATCTACGCCACCTTACGACTGAATACAATGCGATAAGATTTGCTTGAAGTAAAGAAAATGAAGAGTTTCGTTGTCATTGGTACATGCGCGTTTTTGTGAAAAAAAATTACACCTTAAAATATTCCATGAGTGATCCATCTTCCTGCAACTATCGCGAGTTTTCAATTGGGTTCGTCTCCAAAACGGAAAAGGAATATGCGTAAAAGTAAAAGGTTTAAAATCAACGACGATTCTTTGCACTGTTGAGGCTAAAAGAAGGTATACCAGCGCGAGAGATGTTTGAAGGTTACAGAAAAAAAAAAAGTTTTAAACGTTGCAAAACGATTTTATTCATACTACTTCCATATTTCCCGGTGTAAAATATTTATTATGATAATTATTAACATTGGGCTGTGACTATGTCCTATTTTCACATATTGAACATTAGACCAAAGCCTGTATGTAACACGTATTCAGTTTTCTTGCTGGAAACGTGCTAATAGTGTAAACACACCAATTATTTCCTCCTGGAAAAAAGTTAGATATCAATAACAAAAAAACTCCCCATTGGTACATCCCCCCCCCCTAAGTTTCAAAGTCCGGGCTTTGAATGGCACCATTACGGAGTGGTATCCAAGCAAACAACATTGACGCGACTGGAAACCTTTTCTGAGGCGACAGAAAGCCAATCACTGGGCATCAGCCAAAAGTTTGTTTGAGAAACGGGAATGCAGCTAAATTAAAAGTCCTTTGAGCACAAAAAGATTTATTTTTGACTTGAGATCAGACAGAAGAGGCACCAACATCATATATCTTTTCTCAAGTCGTGAAGATAATTTTCGGCGTGAAAAAAAAATTGTTTCCTTGGATGCAAAAATATTATGACAAAATTTTCCTGGGTTATTTTTTAATTTTTTAACGAATTAATATAGTCCTACTTTTCATCAAATAATGGTTATTAAAATGATTTTATTTCTTTTCGATTGGTTAATTTAGAAGTTTATTTTACTTAAACAATAATGCTACGTCAAATGATGGCTGTAGAATCGCATAATTTGAATTAATGGGCGAACTGCTCTGGGCTATCTTCCTGGTTTTATTATTTTGAAGAGCAGTTTCGAATACCGCGAGACAGTATCCATCATTAATTATTAGCTTGTAGATGCTTTGGCATTTTCTTAATTCGGGAGGAAATTTCTAAAAGTTATTTTATCGCAAAGTTTAGTTTCAGCTGAAATTTTTATGGAAGTCGCTGGAATGGCGTGTTCGAATTTCTTTGAAATCAGACAGTTGCTTCACCTGCCATTGTGGTTTAAATTTCGGCTATTTTGACTTTGCATTACGTCTCAACAATTAAAACTGAAGTACAGGTGAACTGCATAGATTAAAATCTCCCATTACAGTTTAGAAATTTTACCAGAATTATTCTTTACAGTGTGAGTGGATCGAGGGCGAGTTACTCTTGGAGAACGACACACAGGACGGGACGGGTGGATCCATCAAGGCCCACCAGATCCACTTGAGTTTCTTACACACCTGTCTTGTTTACTCGAGGAGCATCATCTGATCGCGCTGTGACACGTGGTTAGCATACCAACAGCAGCTACTTCGTCGCCGTCCAAACGCCCTGACGCAGCTGGTTCGAGCCCGACCTTGGGCCTTCGAACAGCCATCCAAATTACGGCTCGTTTACGGTTAACAGAACACTTTTCTTCAGCTTCAGCAATTAAATTAAGCGCAGTTAACAGGAGTACACAATATTTCCAGCGGAAAAGTTATTACGGATATTAGATTTATTCTGGTGAAATTTTAAAGTACTTTACATATCCAGAATATGTTAGAAAAAAAATACAATTCTTATCTTTTAGGCTTATATCGAGGATGCTAGACACTCTTTGTTAAGGGTTAAAAGATGTATAATTTAAAAACGTCGCTGTGGTGTTTTTAGCATTGCGCCATTTCGATGGGCATCAAGAATTCCCAAATCCCGTTATTTGAACAAGAAAAGATTTCCTGCAGAGTAAATTATGAATATTCCGCATGTATCTACTCCACAAATTTGGCTACCTATTTCTTGATGATAACACATGCGGTGTTTTTATGCAGTGCAATGCCAATATCTAACGTAATTGAAATAAAAGTCTGTTCACGGCAACGTGAACACTTTTAAAATCAACTTCCGAAAATAAAATAATTGTCCACAGCTAAGGGCCCCTGTTTTTCGCGAAAAGATTCCAGGACAAGTTGTGTTCCAAAACACTCTAGTTCAGTACCACTTTCGTTATCGGATCATTTGAATGATTACGAGTCTTAACCTGCTTGCCCACGTATAACGGACGGTCAGTATAAGAGAAACTTAAATCCTGATTGGCTCGCTCATGCGACAGACTGTCTTCGCACGAAGACAGGCGACCAGTAGCCAAAGAAAAACTGCAAGTGTGCATGTAATATATCGAAGTCTAGCCTCCGCGGAAATCTTTTCTCGAAAAACAGGAGGTCCCTATCCACAACTACATACACGCTACAGTACATACTGGCATGCCGGCTGCTTGTTAAGTTGGCAGCGAAATAAGAATTTTTTTTCTACGACTTGACGTTGTATTGCAAGTTTAATGTTCAAATTTATGGCTTGATGTCAGTTTTTCCTGTTTTGTACATACAAGAGCACGAACTTGCACATCATAAACAAATCTACTTTCGTAAAAAAAAAATTAAAAAAAACTTTTTACGGTCTTACCACAGTAGTGCAGACGCTTATCCCGCAAACTCCAGCCCCTCACGCTAGCAATATTGCGCCATTAGCCAGCAACATGTCGAAACGGCATTCGCAGGTCAGAGCCTGGTAACCTTGTTTGCCGGCAGCCCAGGCAACAGGGTGTATTTCACAACACTCAGTAGCCAATCAGACGACAAGGCCGTTCCCAGAACTTCACGCGACCAATCAGAAAAAAGGGTACGCACGCATCAAAGGAACTGCCACGCCATTTCGTCTCCGTGTATTATTAATCTACTCTATGGTTTTACATAAATAACACGCATGAATAAAGTGAGGCGGTCAGATGGTCCATGCGAAAGTTAATTCTTCATAAGGCAGAAGAACACAAAATGAGAAGAGTATATGGTAAGTGGGACTTTCTATAGTGTCCAGTTAACCGTGGCAACCTACGCAGTAAAATTGTTTTGTTATATTTAAAAAAAAATCTTTAGAAACTAGTTGGCAAAGTATTTATTGTATACGAGTAGAATATTGCATACTTACAACACACTATTTTTCTGAAGCATACGAAATATTTTACGTATCTCTATATTTATGACAAATTTAAAGCATGCAGTATTTTCTTATTAAAATTAAACCTAATATTTACAGGTTCCACGGTAGCGTTTTGTAAAATTTGCTCTAATGAACTTGTAGTATTACAGAAAAACCCTTAGCGACAAGTTACAAAATAATTGTTTGTAACAGCACAAAAAAATGTTTACAGAGTATAACTTGAATATACAGTAGTTTATTCACAGTATATTCTGACTATTTTGAATCAGATCTTTGAAAAATCACCCGATGTAAAGAAGCATTTGGTTGTTTCCTATGTCAGGCGTTACAAGCGTTTTATACGCCTGTTTACTAATCATTATTTTACATTTGGTTAAATTAAAATGTTACTTAAATTTTGTTCATTAATTAAAACTTTTCATCAATAATCAATAGGAATAAAAACAGAGATAAAATATGTGCGCTGGTAATACCTAGTAAGAAATAGTTCTTGTGTAATATACACTGAAGAGCCAAACAAACTGGTACACCTGCCAAATATCGTGTAGACTCCCCCCCCCCCC
>NQII01004877.1:175177-189123 GCA_002778355.1 Clitarchus hookeri
TTTTTTTTTTTTTTTTTTTTTGGCTCTTCAGTGTATTATTACACTAAGTGCGCACGAACGCGGCACGCTGACCCTTTGGTGTAATGTTCCGGACTTAGTGAATTTGACTTCGTTTACACGAGGCGGAGGGATAGCCTGGAAGAAGTGCAGTAGGGCTTTAGAAAAGTTGTAAGTTACTATGAATGGACTATTATGCTTTCAATCGCAGCGAGATGAAATAAGGAAGGAACACGAGAGGAGCAGCCGGTGGGAGGGCTATTGATAGCCAGGCCGCCCCCTCGCAGCAGCACGCGAAAGGGCGCGAGCCATGTGCGGTCGTCGCGTGGCGCCCCCGTGCCACCCTCTGCTCGTCAGCGCGCTCATTAACAGCGTGTCCGGGAACACATTCTTAGTCGCGCCGCGGCTCCCACTCGGGGTGCACGGCTGAAGAGGAACAGGGAGGGTGGGGTGTGGCTGCCTAGGGATTGTTTATGGGCGCATCGACCGGGGATTTGTTTGAGCGGGCCGGCGGTTCCTGGGATTCTTCCGATGCGTGATCTGCCGGGAACAGCTAGTCCCCTGGATGATCAGGGTTGGCGGGGAGGGGAGGATTTATACACCTTTAAAAGCGTGTGTTGTCGCTACAGCGTCCCAGCCACACGGCAGAACGGCACGGAATGCACAGCTTACTGGCCCGTTGTATATTACGGACTTCACAGATTCCGCAGGCCCAGGGAGAAAAAAAAAAAAAGAAACTTACAAATTCCACGGCCCTACTTAACAAGACAGACGGGAAAGAAACATTCCAATAATCTGCTTTTCTCGTTCACCTTAAACTGCCGCATTTCGGGGACATCCTGTTAAAAACTCTTACGTGCCTCTTCATGACCCGTTACCGATCATTGTCCTCTGGTAGTTCACATGGGACGCGTGTGCATATTTATCTACCAATTATTTATTATTTAGGGTTTCACGCCTGTATATAGCGGCATGCTAGTAAAACGATAAATCGCCGCCAAGTGTTGAGCGCAATGTATGAAAATCGACCAGACTTTTGAATGTGCTCACTGGCCTCGCTTTTTCTCGGAATAGATGGCCAATAAAAACAACTGCTTTTTAAAACGAAAATAATTCAGTTTTCCTTCGGTTTCTTCTCACTAACTCCGTGCATCCATGAACGCACTCTAACTTCTCACATTATAATCATAAGCAATGAACGCAAAGAACTACTTTTGTTATTTTGTCACCGCGATCGGCATTGTACATCTGTTAGATACCTACTTACTTTTATCAAAATTGCGAAGTACGTAGTTTTACGTAGCTTGAAGTAAAAAAAAAAGTCCTATTTTTTTCGTTCCAGCTGCCTTGCGATCTACCAATAATAGCGTGAGAAATCCTCATGTCCCATCAATATTGTCGCCACGCAAGTGAACAGGCAGTTATTTTTCGCGATAAGTCGCTACCTTCAATAAAACCTTTGTTTTTCTCAATTGTAATCAAACAACTCTCTTTCAGCGTGTTTCGTCCTTAAAACACCGGATACTTATTCGGAAGACCATCAATTATGCACCGATCGACTGCAATGGACATGATTTTTCCCATGAAATCATTCTTCCTATTACAGGTAATTACTGGTGTAGTTCCTTACTTTCACCTTCCCATTCATCCGCTATTAACTTTAGCCCCTGATTAACGCCCGCGCAAAAAAAGGTACAACATTTTACTAATTAATAATAACTTGCACTTAATCCAGGCCACTACTGAAGTTGTATTGTATTAGTGTATTGATACACACCAAACTCTTTATGTAAAACCGTGGAGGGGGAAGGGGGGAAGAGGGAGAGGTGATAGAAATGGAAGGTAGGTAGACGTTATCGCCGATACTTGCGTGTTAACCGGAACCACCTCAACATTCACCTGAAGTACAAATGGAAAGGAAAAATTTGCGAGATGTTTTGGAACCTGGTTCATGGAAAATATAACCTGTGCGTTGTCACAACCTAGAAAATATCTGTCATTTTCGGCTGGCTACAAAAATAATGAGGTGAGTGGAGCGAAGATCTCGAGGAAACAAATTACTGCAAGTGGGCCACATAAAATTATTTTCCGAAAAATCTTCTGCCAGCGTGCCTAACCAGTCAAGTAGTTACGATTCTGTTAAGTCATTTGTATAACTGCGACTCATTCATTTAAGTGACATACATATAGTTTTAATACGTTTAGTCATTTTTGTTACCAAATGCAGTGGCGTAGACAGAAATTTATTTGGGGGGAGTGTGTTTGTTCCTTGAAAAAACAGTGCCCATAGTAAAAAAAAATCAGCTGAAGAACAACAGCAGTTGTACGCACTTGTATTTATTATTTTACTACTTAATTTAACGGTTTTATTCTACTGTTTTATTTTTCTAATTTCTTCATTTTACAGATAGCTAACTATACTTACTTAATTTTAAATGTGCCTTTCATATTTGAGGTTGGGTAGAGGGGGAGGGGGGAAACCTGAAACCAACCCCCCTCCTTTTTGTCTACGCCCCTGACGAATGACTAGACCTACGGCAGATTTGCATGTCTCTTGTATAACCAAATCCTGTTCAACTTTATGTCATATAACTTGTGTATCATAATCGAATATTCAAAACGCTCATCGCATCCCAGCGAAAGGTTAAAACGAAAAAAGCGTTCTGATAACACGTTACATGTACTCATCACGGCACTTTTCTTTACAGTAATCCAATTTCAAGTTTTCTTCGAAANATCATCGCATCCCGGTGAAAGACTAAAACGATAAAAGCGTTCTGATAACACGTTACATGTACTCATCACGGCACTTTTCTTTACAGTAATCCAATTTCAAGTTTTCTTCGAAAGGTGTTTTTCATTGGGAAATTTCCTAATGTCTCGCACAAAAGGTTCGTTAGTGGTCCTTGTGCGATCAGTTAAAATGTAGAAGCCATTATCACCGTGTTCTAAAAGGACAAGGTAATATAAATGTTAAACCATTTACTAGTTGCGATTCAAATGAATTATTCAAAGGCTGGATGTGTTCTATTGCAGTTTATAAGCTCGTCCCACTGCANCTCATCGCATCCCAGCGAAAGGTTAAAACGAAAAAAGCGTTCTGATAACACGTTACATGTACTCATCACGGCACTTTTCTTTACAGTAATCCAATTTCAAGTTTTCTTCGAAAGGTGTTTTTCATTGGGAAATTTCCTAATGTCTCGCACAAAAGGTTCGTTAGTGGTCCTTGTGCGATCAGTTAAAATTTGTAGCCATTATCACCGTGTTCTAAAAGGACAAGGTAATATAAATGTTAAACCATTTACTAGTTGCGATTCAAATGAATTATTCAAAGGCTGGATGTGTTCTATTGCAGTTTATAAGCTCGTCCCACTGCAGGGCCGGGCTGTTCATTTTGACACCGCGCGCATTGTTTTTATTGTGGAGGCGTGGTAAGTGTTAAGTGGCTGAGATAAAAGCGGGGAAATTTCAGGAGGCCAGTTAAAAAAAGAAAAGTCGCCAATCGCCATGCAGGGCAGCGGGTCGCGCGGGGCGACATCGCTTCTTTTTTTTTTTTTTCTCTCTCGGAAAAGACCCACGTGTTGTAGGGAAATTATCCGCCATTAAAGCTGTAAATTGGTGTCGGGAGCGGTGTAAACAGGCGTGCAAGGCGCCGTGGATCAAGGCGAGGTGTCCCGAAAACCGCCGCGGACATAATTACCGGTGTAATTTGGAAATGCTTCTCGAAGGCCGTTTCCAAAGCCGCTCTACTTTGTCTGCTGCCCTGTTAAAACTGCCTGTACGTCCACGGAAATTTCTACGGAAATGTGCAGTTATGGATACGCGATCCGTATGATTACGAAAAATGGAGCCGAGTCCCGTAAATAAATAAATATATATATAAATATATATAAAGATGGATCGTCTCCGTATTAACAATAGCTTCGAATTTTCGGTGACGAACAATGCCGAGTCTGCCCCAAGCTTTCTTCGTCACTGTAACCACATTAATTATCGTTTCTGCGGCAGTTAGGATATCCACGCCACTTGGAAATATATTCCTTTCAAACATCAAACAGTAGCATCAACACACGTACCTAACAGCAACACTTCCCGCACACAACCATTATTACAAACTGAAACTATGACGTATGTCACACTCGTTGAAATGCCATATTTGCAGTTTACTTTACGTTGCCGCCGAAATTCGTAGGTTCGTTGTAAACACCACGGACTACCAAAAATTTTATTCTTAGTCTAGTCTTGCTCCAGGAAAAAATATTTTAAACTTTTTTATTTACTTCGGATTTTTTTTTTAGCACAGTAAAACACCGGCATAGCAAAATTTAAAAAAAATTCCGTAATACTTTTTTTGAACCGGAGGTACGGTGTACGGAGCGGTTTTATGACTCCATGAAAAGTTCTTTAAAATTTAAGGAAATATCTTTATTGAGAAAAGAGATGGGCTCCGTAATTTTATGGAGAGTTCTGAAGAATCTTTGCCAACATTTTCCCGTAGAAAGCAAGATCAATTTTCTTAACAGCGTGGAAGAGGGAAGCAAGCGCCACCTTCACCATTTACTCCGCGAAAACTTTTATATGGAAAATTACCAGGTTAATTCTGACATAAAGCTGTGGTGCTTAAGGGTCCCGTCTGCCTGCACAGTTTTTCTCCTTTTTTGGCCGAGAAGCGCGGGAGCTATAAGGGTTATACTGGCACGTGCTACAAGAGCGCTATCGCCGCAACGCGCAGGGCTCTGAACTGGAGTGCAGTGTTCTTGTAGTACTGCGAGTACATATGGGACTTTCAGCGGCAACCCTACCATTTTATTGATAAAAAAGTCTGTTGCGAAGTTCAATACAGGCTGCTATCGTAGCTTGGCTCGTGTCTAGCTAGTATATTTCAAGATACTACAGTTTGAAAAAGCAGTTTGTAACTGTATTGGAGGGCTCTAAAATAATATTTACAACATGCATGGTAACTTTTAGAGTATATTTACAAGACGCCTGAGGGGCGTATCTGAGTTTGTGAGGGATGGAGATCTTAATTACAATAAAAGAACTAAATATGATTTAATTTATTCACACAGCTATTATTCAAACATATATTATTCACACAGATATTATTTACAGCAATAATTTATGTATCTCAACGATTATTCTTTTTATTTCTCAGTGAGCGCAATGTTTAATGTTTACTTCAACTTCAATTAACGTCCTTCTTAATATATCTGGTTATAGACTCATCGCTGAGAGAAGCTAGGGCGGTAAACCACCAAAAAATTCTTCAGATATACGCAACAATTCTATCTGCTGAAGGTCAGGGGCGCGTGCCGCAAAAGCGATTATCGTGAAGGTACACTTTTCGTAACAAGATGTGCGCGTCTTGGATTATCGCTCGCCTGAACTTCCAAACATCCCTTGAGACTCGCCGCCCACTATCATGTAACTGCTCTGTCCTTCACTTCCACTCACTCGCGCGGCACTAAGAAGCGAGTGCATACTCTCTCTATCTCTCTCTCTCTCTCTCTCTCTCATATACCTTGGCAAGATCATGACAGTCAGTGAGTGGCAACTTAACTTATACGAAACAAACAACACGTAACATTTACAAAATCCTGTATCAGATGATGCACGAGAGAACAAAAATTAATATTACGTTGGCTATTCTGAGTGCACTGCCGACGCACATCAGACCAGCAGAAAATATGCGGAAAAGAAAAAGTTCCTAGATTAATTAATAAAAATTTTTTAATGTGGTCACAAAATAGCGGTTGTTTGTGTTACAAAGGAAACTTCAGGCCAAAGTAATAATGTATAGGTTTTCAAAATGAAATGCACATTAAAACGATCCGTATCCAAATGAAACGCAACATCAAACCTCGGGAGTTATTTTCACGTCGTATCCCCACTCTCTATCCAAGCCTACAGAAATATCGCCGAGTATTGTTGAATTATTTTTTCAAATAATTTGACGAAATATATTTCATACTCATGTCGCTTCGAGCCAGTAATAGCGGAAAAGTCAACTTTTTAAAAAGGTTGAATCAAGAGGCAGGCCAACGTGCTGCTATCTGTTGAGTAACACGCTCGGCTCACAAGACGCCTTGCCATGCGCTATCTGTCAGCTGTCTCCCGAAGCACTACCAGCCGGAAATAAAAAAGCTTTCTTGTGTAAAATAACAAATTTACGAACATATACTAATGGTTTTATTTTTCCGCGAGCTATGCATAATTTTAAAAGTAACATGTATTTTCGTGTACAGCGACTTTGATTACAAGTAATTTCTATTGGGCCAGTAATCGTTACGTCTACGTCCATTACAAGCCATTTTGTTCTCCCGCAAACCCATTTCCTTGTTGTTTCCGTGTTGTTACTATACTGTATTAATAAAACGAAGAAAGTGGGACGCGTGTGGGTAGTTTTTAAGCAATTCTTACATTATTCCACGGTCACATATTTCTAACTCGAACTGTTTAGTATCAGTAATCGCAGAAATATCGCTTTGCAATAACCGTTGGTGATTTGTTGACGAATGAAAGTGCGTTGTCAAGCATGTTCCCCGAATTACGTTTATTTCCAATCTTAACATATTAACTGTAACGTCCAAAGTGCGATAAGAACTACAATTACTGTCTCGCAAATGTTAACCCAAATTCGCTATCTCAGATAAATTTTAAAAAAAGTAAGCAAATATTAAATTTTTTTGCAAGGTTTTATATTTTTACTTTAGTAACCTACGCATTTTTTAGACAGGTGTCAGCCTATAAATACCTTAAAATTTGTTTAGCGTTACAGTACAATGGCAATGAGAGATGAGTCCACTTGATGCACCAGCGGATGGCGAAAGGATGCATAAACGAAAAGTAAACATTTGGCGCTACTTTCGTCGAACTGTCAAAATCTTGTCAAGTTACATGAGAGAGAGAGAGAGTAACAGTACCATTCCTTCCTCGTCTGGGGTATGTTTTTTCGTAGGTAAACATACTGGGTGGGGGCACGTTTAATAGTCCCGTTAAAAAAAACAAGATTTCAAACACACTGCAATGCAGTTCCAGCGCCAGGCAACAACAATACAGAGTGAATCGTTATACGCCGCTGGTAGTAATCCGCTACGCGGACCAGTAAAATGTACTGTAGCCACGACGTTGGTATCCAGCAAAAGTATAGCAAAACACGTTGAAACAAGACTGTTCTTAATTCAATAGCTGTTATATCGAGGCGCTAACGATTTTCTCCTCCACGTGTCGTTGAAACCATTGCACCACACACTGTACCTATATCTCCCCCTATTCTTGCCATCAAAACCAACCGACTAGATGTCAGATAATCTCGGCGTGCCACTGCCAATCCGAGAAATATATCAGCCTCGGCGTCGAGTGATAATGTTAGACACACACTATAGTTACGTCTTTCCCTGAGTAATTTGTCTTATAAATTCTAACTCTAAAAGGTCTCCCCTCTGCAGTAAATCCCACTGTTATTGTCTAACATATATTTAGCTCTTTACCCGTCTTATTTAATAAAGAAAATATAACTGTTTTGTGAAACATTTTTGATTTAAGATAAATTACCTTTAGTCAACCAGTTTATTATTTCTAGTGTACAATAATTATGGTTGTAACAGAATAGTAAAGCAGCTACGTTTATTAATCACGTTCTTTATACACGTGTGTACGTGTTAGAAGAACATATGGAATTTAAAATATGGCTTGCACGCTGCAAGTAGACTAATAGCTGGGCGAAAGAACTAATTGCAGCGAGCTCAGAATCTGTAGATAAACCGACCAGGTGCTCATAAATTATTCGGGCTGGAACCATCATACACGAGCCTAAATCGACGCCATTAGAAACGGCCATAAACACCCCCTCCCCCCATACCATCATCCTTCCTCTTCCTAGAACCCTCCGCATATGTGAATTAATTTGCATGATGATGCCGTACTAGCAGTTCTGGGTTTCGTGATCTTAGGTGACCCGAGGAAGAGATGTTCCACATCTGAGAAATACCGACCCTATCGAGAATCGAACCCGTGGTCTTAAGCGTACTCACTATCTGATCAAATGGACGGGAATAACTTCTTATGTTTAAGTGCTACTACTATTTATTGTTAATGAGAATATGTTTATAGAGACGTACAGAATTAGTTTAAGGGTATTGACCAGACACGTTTTTGTTGTATGAGCTTGATCTTTGCTTTAAAACGTAAACGCTAGGGAAGAAAGTTTCTTTTGAAGACCGGGACAACAAAGTGGCTTTGTTTTGTTTTTAGTATTGTATTACAATCAGAATAGTTCGTCCGTTCGGCCACACAAAATCAGTAGCCAACATTAAACATCTCTTGGCTTTCGTGCACAGGTGTGAAATAAGTTTAATTTAGCCGGGAGAAGCATTTTTGGCTCAGGACAGTTTCAGTGAACGTGTGACACTGGCTTCTCGCTGCGGAATGAATACATGCGAGGGAGCAGATGTGTCGAAATGCACGGCAAATAAATTACAACAGACAAATTAAACTTTGCCTGTTAAGGTGCTTCGTGTCAAATGTAAAGGTAGGCGCCCATTACATACGCGTGACCAAGGGGTGGTAAGAATGTGCACCTGATCACCTAGGTATAAGTATAAGGTATATGTTCCCCTTGCGGAATACAACCCTTCAAGAATGAGGTAGGTAGACTGAGACTTTTGGTAATCTTGGTTTTATTTGTTGGTTTCATTGTATGCACTAGAGAAAGATGTGCTTCTGCGTCCTCGAAGAAAACATCGCAGTTACAGCTATGCTATCCTTAACTACACTGCAGGTTAGCTAAAATTATGTTCTGTCTCCCTGGGTAGTTTGAACGAGACCACTCGTGATCAAAATACTGACCAGCTCCAACAACGGCTATGGCCCGCAAGTCAACTCTCTAAGAAATTATTCGCAAATTTATCACATCAGCGTATACATATATAGCCTATTCGCGGTTTATTCACTTTTTTAATAAATCAAATCTTTGAAAAATCATCCTATATAAGACGTGTTTGGTTGTTTCCTAAATGTGTCATGTATTGAAAGCGTTTTATGCACAAGTGAAAGTACTTTATTTTTACCTATAGTATACGTTTATGTTATTATAATTCATTTATAATTAGTATGAACAAAAAACAGGAAGAAAAAAGTTGTGTTGGTAGCAAAATAATATTACATTGAGTGCGCACGAATCCGTAGCGTTGTCCCTTTTGNTTTCCGTCTCCCCAGCGACGCGTTCTGTGTTACTTTATCATCCCACGGCGTCCGTGACAGCCCCGCTATACGCAGTCGCTCCCAGCGGCGCTACATTTCAATTTTTCCCGGGCTTTTCTCACGGCACCCGCGTGCACCGTACGTCGCCGACTCTCTCGTCGGGAAGTGTTCCCAGCCCAGATAAGATCTTCTTCCGCAGCTCCAGCCTGGCATGAGTTAATGACTCCCAATAGCCCTCCCCGCTCAGCTCACCAAACAATCCGGTAAGGGATATCATTTTTTTCCCCCCTCTCCGGAGTGATTGGATCTTTATGAGATCGGAGAGCGAATCGGTTTCCGTGGTTATTTATGAGCGATCGTAGGGGCCCCTCCTCCCTCCTGATGAACCACGTGGATTTCGACATACACGCAGACGCGCACGTTCACAGGATCGAACCCGGCCCCGGGCCACAACTCGTGATTTACGAGTACCCCGTCGGTTTTCAAGTGGTTCGGGTCGGAGCTCACCGTAATCAGCCGCCTCATCGCATGTGTAGTTTTTCTGTGCGTAACAATTTGACGTAAAACACAAATTTTAATAATTATGCGTTCGGGAAGCTATGGTGGGATGTCGCTGCTGGTGTTGGGAAAGACATGCCTGAGATACGAACACAAGCGGAAGTGTCGGCATCCGATTTCTCTCATAGTATAAGTAGTTTCTATTTTTTATGTATTATGCACTGCCTTGATCTGAGATTTATATATATATAATTATTAATATTAGTCAGTATATTTATATATATAATTTAATACTAGCGAGAAAAACCAACGCTGATAAAAAAAATATATTCTACGAGAAATAACCATTTAACGCATACTTGAGAAAAGTGAGAGTTTTAACTCTTATGAATACAGGGCAGGTGCAGCAAAAAGTTTCTCGGCTGTAATAAGACTTTTTATTAGGAATGTATAGCACAGATTTTTTTACTATACATATGATGTGCATTCATAATTTTACTTGTAAAATAAAATATGTCAAGACGACGATTCTGCCTAAAGGCGACATGACAGGAAACCTGCTTCGTTACTCTTGTACAAGCTTTCGTAATACCTGATGCACGAGTCAGTCGACCAGCCGATATGGATGATCGCTAGTTCACGATAATGTAGGCTGTCGGCGGTTAATTGAGAACTTTAGAAACCAACCTTTGAAAAATACCGCTGTCCCTACATGCGTATATTTTAACAGACACAATGACTGGCATGAGCCCGTTAGAGCTGGCAACATTGTAGGGAAAGTAAATCCATGTCTTAACGTTGAACTGAGTGTTAAGCAAACATTTATNCAGATTTTTTTACTATACATATGATGTGCATTCATAATTTTACTTGTAAAATAAAATATGTCAAGACGACGATTCCGCCTAAAGCCGACATGACAGGAAACCTGCTTCGTTACTCTTGTACAAGCTTTCGTAATACCTGATGCACGAGTCAGTCGACCAGCCGATATGGATGATCGCTAGTTCACGATAATGTAGGCTGTCGGCGGTTAATTGAGAACTTTTGAAACCAACCTTTGAAAAATACCGCTGTCCCTACATGCGTATATTTTAACAGACACAATGACTGGCATGAGTCCGTTAGAGCTGGCAACATTGTAGGGAAAGTAAATCCATGTCTTAACGTTGAACTGAGTGTTAAGCAAACATTTAACCGTTAGAGCTGGCAACATTGTAGGGAAAGTAAATCCATGTCTTAACGTTGAACTGAGTGTTAAGCAAACATTTATGAATACTGAAATTATGTCTTTTAATTTCAACTTTTTTTATGCATATAAGTGTAAGAATTAAAAAATTTGCAAAATCTTTACTTTTATAATAATATCATAGTTTTCCTTGACCAACGCATGAACAAATTTATCAGGCGCACGACAATGTTAATTTTACATATGGAGGAAGAATATACAATGTGAATACAAGTAGATAAGGCAGGGCTTTCGGAAGTGCCCAGTTTACCGTGAACAGTATAGTTGGCATACTAGCATGAGGTACATTCGACAAATGCGCATATCATTCACAGGAAATACGACCCCACGCCTCAAACCAGTTTGCCAGTGACTTTTCTGTTATACAAGCGACGCACGCCTTTTCATTGTTTCATTATTCCGGTTAGAATTTAAAACAGTTTAATTCGTATTTATGTATTTTCAACATGCAAATTTAAAATGCAAAATCATTAGAGTGTTATTCTCTTATCNACAGTTTAATTCGTATTTATGTATTTTCAACATGCAAATTTAAAATGCAAAATCATTAGAGTGTTATTCTCTTATCTAATAAAGGGACTTACAATAAATCATACAGTGTAGTGATTTCTTTACTTTGCATTATAAGATCCATTAAAAAAGTTNTAATAAAGGGACTTACAATAAATCATACAGTGTAGTGATTTCTTTACTTTGCATTATAAGATCCATTAAAAAAGTTAAATGAAATATTTTTTCACATTGTGGATAGTTTCATGACTTTGCCTCACAGACGTGTGATAAAATTTACGTCATAATTTTTATCTTCTTCATCAGTTACTTTCAAGTCTTGGTCACGGGGTGATCTCTATAAGCTCTGAAATAGCAAAATCCGAAAACCGTTATGGAACCTGAGACAGATAATAGGGCAGGTTCGCTGACCAAACCTGGTATGATATCTGGCAACACTAGGCGACAAATGCCACGACGGCTGCCGCAGCAGCCTGTGTAACAGCTACTATGGCAGACACTGCACAAGTTAGTGTGGAATATAGTTCCCCGTAACATGGCCGTAAGACAGAGAAAACCTGAAAGAAGCCGGCTGACCGGACAGTCCTATGTCGTTACCGGCCAGACTGAAAACTGAATGAAATCGGGGTGGGCCATGATATAGTGAAGATGAGAGAGAAAACGGGAGTCCCTGGAGAAAACTCCCATATCCGCAATAGCATCAGGCATACTAGCCGTACGTTAATCCACTTCCAAACAATTTCCAGGGAGCTGGGGTTTGTGATCGAACCAGGGAATCAGCAATGAGAGGCTAAGCTAAGCTACTAACCAGNACAATTTCCAGGGAGCTGGGGTTTGTGATCGAACCAGGGAATCAGCAATGAGAGGCTAAGCTAAGCTACTAACCACAGAGACAAGCGTGCTTCCTGCTATGCCTGTTTCACGGTTGATTTATTGCTTAGAAATCACACTCTGTATCATATTTNAGAGACAAGCGTGCTTCCTGCTATGCCTGTTTCACGGTTGATTTATTGCTTAGAAATCACACTCTGTATCATATTTTTCAAGTCTGTTGACTGTTAAGTGAGCACTTCTGAAATCAGCATTTGAAAAATGTTACTGCTAACTACACGTAAGCATTTGCATGATGGCCCCCATTTAAGCTGCCAGTGAAATAATAAAAATAGTTCTAAGACATGACATTGTATTCACAGTGCAATATGTAAATTGATGGCTATCAAAATTATTGTATTTTGTTTCATACACGTAAGAGCACGCGTTTATATTTTATAAACACATTTACTTACTTCTTTAAATATTCTTCTGTTTCCACCTGGATGACGTGTGAACAAAGCNTTTATATTTTATAAACACATTTACTTACTTCTTTAAATATTCTTCTGTTTCCACCTGGATGACGTGTGAACAAAGTAAGAACGGTCCATAAGCTAATGTTAATATCACATTCGGCGTAAGGATACAAAACGAGAAGGAAACAAGGTCCCAGGCCCGAATTTCCAAGTGTTCAATTAACCGTGAAAAACCTATACATGTAAGTGCATATACTCTAACGCGAAAACCGACTCGTCTAACTGTAGTAAATGTTGGCATCGAAGTATAAAATAAAGTTCGACGTTGTAAAGTTTTGCTAAAAGTTGAAACTGTGCATAAGTGACAACTGAAATATGGTGTTTGTGCACATTTTATTATGGACTGATATAACATTTATACTTTATATTTCTAACCATCCAGTGTCAAACGTCGCAAGGCTACCAGTCGTCAGGTTGACAAAGTTAGTTTTTATATGTAGTGGATGAATGCAGAATGAATAGAAAAAAAATTAAGAACGGCTTTCAAATGTGATCGGTTGGTGATGAATCAACTAGAAATATGCACGTATGTAAAACAAAATTAACACATGCTGTCTTGTTTATCCGTTATGTAATGTAGCCTGAAGGCAGTTTAGGTTTTCACACTTATAAGTAGCCCGAAAAGAAAAATTGTATTACGTTTCCAATGTTATGGATCTGAATTCAATAAATTTAAAATACGGTTACTATGAATGCCTCGCGCATGTCTCGAACCCAGAGCCGTCTTGCCACAATCCAACGCTCAGCAATTTTCAGAGTAGATTAACTTAAAGAAAATCATATAACCACGTATTTGTACATTCAGTACTCCGAAAATAAACCGTTTCAGTGTATCAGACGTTATTTCATTCNAATCATATAACCACGTATTTGTACATTCAGTACTCCGAAAATAAACCGTTTCAGTGTATCAGACGTTATTTCATTCTTGCTCGGAAGCCTTGTATTTTCCCAACATTGTCGCAGGTCTGGTGATGTTAAGTTAGTACGCGAGTACCTCCTTTAATAGTCTCGAGACATAAGGACGAGCGTGTTAATAAACAGTGATAAATAATTAATGCATCCAGCACGAATGTTTGATGCGGACGGGCCGTAGGCGGAGCGGCACGCCACGCGCGCTGCTGTCGGCGCGGAAGAGC
>NQII01004878.1:8687-24446 GCA_002778355.1 Clitarchus hookeri
CGAGCACGCAGAAGTGCCGCAAGACGACGTGGCTTGGACTCTACTAATGTCTGAAGGTATGCAGGAGGCAATTCACACCATTAATCCTGCAGGGCAGTCCACAAATCCAATCTGCGCCAATTTGAGAAAGGGTTGCACATCTGTCACGTTTCACGTTTACTGATTCTCGTCAGTCGTCGTTTGTCCTGTTCTTTCACGATCTTTTTCCGGCCGCAGCGATGTCGAAAATGTGATGTTTTACCGGATTCCCTATATTCACGGTAAACTCGTGAAATGGTCGTACGCGAACATCAAAATGTTATCGCTACCTCGGAGATGCTATGTCCCATCTCTCGTGCGCTGAGTATAACACCACGTTTAAACTCACTTAAATCTTGATAACCTGCCATTGTAGCAGCAGTAACCGATCTAGCTGCCGACTGCATCGCGTTACTCTGATTGGTTCCATATCTCTGTTATTTGCATACGCACGCATATACTAGTTTTTTTGGCTCCTTAGTGTATAACTAAAATAATTGGGTGCAGCGACATTAAAAAATGGAGGCCAGCTGTAGCTATTAGTGAATTTTGAGCATACAGTAGGTACTTCTGGTCAATAATAAAAAAAAAGTTTAGTGGTTCCAAACATGTGATATAAAACTTAAGACCACGCGTTTTGAAAGTAATTCGCTTAGGTNAAAAAGTTTAGTGGTTCCAAACATGTGATATAAAACTTAAGACCACGCGTTTTGAAAGTAATTCGCTTAGGTGGCCGACCATATTAAAACCTGAATGAAAAATTTCAAGAAAACGTGTTGAGAAGTTTGTGAAATAATTTATTTAGCTTAATTTTTGCTATTGGGCGTTTTTTTTTTTCAGGTGGTGGGCTTACGAGTTTGCCTATAAGATTATACACAGAATTTTAAGTGGTATACCATTGCATTACTTTATTCACATATTTAACGGAAATCAGTCGAGTAATCCTTGAGAAATGACGGAAGACATATTTTTCATTCAGTGCTGTCCTACAAAATGACAGACATGAGTATGAAAATAAGTTAATTAATTCATTTAACTAGTACTTCCAAACTACNGCTGTCCTACAAAATGACAGACATGAGTATGAAAATAAGTTAATTAATTCATTTAACTAGTACTTCCAAACTACCAAGATTGACTGAAGTACATCTAAAGACTCGGTATGTACAATAAAATAGCCAAAAATAATTATAGGGTCCCATCTTTAAAATAAAGTCTGGTATATTTAAATTACATAATTTTATATNTAAAATAGCCAAAAATAATTATAGGGTCCCATCTTTAAAATAAAGTCTGGTATATTTAAATTACATAATTTTATATGGTCTACTATAGCACTACACGTGTGACCAAACAAATTTGGTGGGAATCGGTTGCGTAGTATTTGAGACATGATGTAAATGCTTCNATAGCACTACACGTGTGACCAAACAAATTTGGTGGGAATCGGTTGCGTAGTATTTGAGACATGATGTAAATGCTTTATTTATTCGGGTATCGCAGTCTTCCGAATGGCAGGGCAATGAGTCCTTAGGGTTTCTAAATGTAATGCTGATAGCGTGAACTGTCAAGGTGCGAATTCCTGTTCAAGCAGATTGAATACCTTAGATATGGCATAGCACCCAAAATTTTTAATAGCTGCCATTTTGAAAATAACTACCCACTGTGGTCTAAAACTACAAAAATCGTGCTGTACCGGTCAAATTAATACTCGGGCAGAAAATATTTTTTTCGTGTAAGCACAAGTACAGACTCACACACAAACATGCAGACCGGAAGGTGATCTCATAAAGCTACATATGTCACCTTCGAAACGAAAGCCAAAAAAAGAAGCCAACATTGGACATTAAATAATTAATTTTTACTGTTAACATTCCCACATTCTATCATAGATATCCGGACTCACTGGTAGCGAGAAATTATTATTGGNATTAATTTTTACTGTTAACATTCCCACATTCTATCATAGATATCCGGACTCACTGGTAGCGAGAAATTATTATTGGTGAACTCCATGTTAGTATATGAGACAGCAAAGTATGTTTCGCACTGGTGTAAATTCAACAAATCTCAAGATGTTCTCTGCGTTTTACCGTTCAAACGTTGAATTCGGCTAGGTAGGTCATCATCAAACAGTCTACGGTTAATGAGTTCATCAAATACTTTCAATTGTGAANACGTTGAATTCGGCTAGGTAGGTCATCATCAAACAGTCTACGGTTAATGAGTTCATCAAATACTTTCAATTGTGAAGACAAAGTTTTATATAAAATTGCCGGATTTAACCAAATTTGGGTCATAAAGCTCTGGGTTGAATAAGTCTTTAGGTAGAACAAAATGAACCCATCAAACACGAGAATCCTTAGGAACTAGTAGTTTGTAACTAGTAAATGTTTTCAGGAAAAACAGCTAGAATTTCTGTGTGATAGATGTTACTATTCTATTTATAGATTAGCACTAAATATACATGATCGCATCACGGGCTCATTTCTAGGCGTGGGTAGATTAATTTAATGAAGTGATTCTAATACTATCCACGCGGAGCTCTTGAATGACAATCTGGCGTAATTATAAATAATTACCCTCTCCTGAAGTGTTTCTGCATAACATGACTTGAATGCAAAGTTTATTAAAAAATATCATTAATATCTTAAAATAAAAATTAATATTTTCAAATATATTACAGACCGTGAGTATGATTAATCATTTCATATTGTGGAACATCACTATAACAAATCGGAAAACTGCGAAGTTTTCCACCGAGAAATTACCATTACTTTACCAAGTACTGTGTGTACAATGTTGTTATATATTAGATTCCCTGCTTAAAGGAGAAAAAGAACGAGAAATGGAAACTTAAATCGTGTCTGCGGCAGTGTAACGTTTCTTAAATGTTTGTCTTAAACACGCGCGATTTAAATGCATCCAACCTTTTTAAAAGTTTATCACTGAAGTGCTGCTCACCAGGCGATGAATATCTCTCAGGTTTTTGTTTGCTATGTGGCGAGGTATCGGGCAGCGGAGCGGATCGCGTCAAACCACGGAATGTAGCGTTGAAAGCTTCCCCATTAGAAAATCGTTAACTCCGCTGCAGGCGGTGAACATAGCATACTTCGGCCGAGGTTAACGGAACTGTTCTGGAAGCCTTGCTTGTTTATTCTTGACGGCAGTTGTGTAGTATCCTTCCGTCTCTTGTAAATCTTAACATTAACATTACCATCAGGTATTCGAGTGTAGATTAATTAGGACTTTGATAAATGTTTGAACTAACGAATTTATTAAAACGATAACAAATCTTAATCTAGAGCTTGAAAAATATAAAGAAACCACTTGAAGTCAATTAGAGTGATCATTATTTTCTTACAGTTGGTTTTTAATAACACGTTGAGCGGTATATATACAGTGGCTCACATTAATATCCGGCCACCGATGATTATCGCAGTTTCATGGTCTTATGTTACATTATAAATGAATATAAACATAAAACATATTGCACAATCATTCTTGTGTGCTTTAAATGAAATACAATAGTAGCCAATAACTGAAATGAGCAGTGTAAGTTAATGAAACACTATATTTTGTCCTCGCGTGCTGCATAAGTACGTCACTTTAATATTCGGCCAGTTGTGGTGGACGCGTGGCACAGGCACGATGCACATTGCCTTCGTACCCCGTGTCATTCCTTGCACGCTCTCTGCGCTGAGAGGTTGTATTGGGTATCTCTGTTTGGCTGCGTCAGTCAGGCAAATGAGACATATGGGCAAGAATACAACGTTTGAACAGCGGCAGCTGGTCATTTTTCATCATGCAAAGAAGAAATCTCAACGAGAAATTGCAGAGCACTTGAATCTGCCGAGGTGCACTATTGGAGACATCATAAGAAGGTTTCAGAAGGAAGGCAGAATAGATTCGGAACCTCAAAAAAGACAGCCAAAGAAACTGAGCGAGAGAGAAGAACGTATAGCAATAAGGAAAATAAAGAAAGGTTCGAAAATTAGTGCTTGCAAACTTACCATTGAGGTACTCAATGAATGCGGAAAGAACGTCCATCCAGAAACCATACAACGAGTTATCAGAAGAGCAGGATATAATAGCAGGGTATCTAGAAAGAAGCCTTTCATTAATGAGTCAAATGGAAGTAACGACTTACATTCGCAAAATACCACGTTGACAAAGATGAAAATTGGTGGAATGATGTTATTTTTGCTGATGAGGTGAAATTGAATGCGTTTGGTTCAGATTGCAGGGTAACAGTATGGCGCAAGTCAAATCAGGAGCTAAAACCTGGGAACATACAACCTACTGTGAAACACAGTGGAGGTAGTATTATGATCTGGGGCTGTATATCTTCAGCAGGTGCTGGAGAGGCTGTACGTGTCGATGGAACAATTAAAAAGGAAGACCATCTCAACACCCTGACAGCAAACCTACACAAGAGTGCTGATAATCTGGGCATTAGGAGCACGTTTAAGTTCTACCAAGATGATGACCCAAAACGAAAGTCATACATTGTCAAGACCTGGCTTTTGTATAACTGTGCCAAAGTCATTAACAAACTTCCTCAGTCACCCTACCTGAATCCCATAGAAAATCTGTGGGATGAACCCAAAGGAAAACTGCGTACTACAACAATTAGGTCCACAAAAGAATTAGAGAAAAGTTTCAAGGAATGATAGAGTAAGATTGGCTCCGAATGTACCAGGAATATAATTGCATATATGCTACAACGCCTGCGAGAAGTAATTAAACAGAATGGCCATGCTACCAGGTACTAAAAGACTGTTTGTTTAGTTTGCAAANTTTCCGTGAAGCTTAAATGTTCGAGTAAATCTGATGCTGTTCTCAAAAGTCCAAAAAATGGAACATTGTGTTTCTAAAAGTCAAAGACGAATGAGTCTTCAACAATATTTTATGGTAAATTGGTAGAGTATTTATTAATACATGATATACACTGAAGATCCAAAAAAAACTGGCACACCTGCCTAATATCGTGTACCCCCTCCCCTAGCACGCAGAAGTGCCGCAAGACGACGTGGCTTGGACTCTAATAATGTCTCAAGGTATGCAGGAGGCAATTTACACCATTAATTCTGCAGGGCAGTCCACAAATCCAACCTGCGCCAATTTGAGAAAGGGTTGCACATCTGTCACGTTTACTGATTCTCGTCAGTCGTCGTTTGTCCTGTTCTTTCACGATCTTTTTCCGGCCGCAGCGATGTCTAAAATGTGATGTTTTACCGGATTCCCGATATTCACGGTAAACTCGTGAAATGGTCGTACGCGAACATCAAAATGTTATCGCTACCTCGGAGATGCTATGTCCCATCTCTCGTGTGCCGACTATAACACCACGTTTAAACTCACTTAAATCTTGATAACCTGCCGTTGTAGCAGCAGTAACCGATCTAGCTGCCGACCGCATCGCGTTACTCTGATTGATTCCATATCTCTGTTATTTGCATACGCACGCCTATACTAGTTTTTTTGGCTCTTTAGTGAATAACTAAAACAATTTGGTGCAGCGACATTAAAAAATGGAGGCCAGCTGTAGCTATTAGTGAATTTTGAGCATACAGTAAGTACTTCAGGTCAATAACAAAAAAAAAGTTTAGTGGTTCCAAACATGTGATATAAAACTTAAGACCACGCGTTTTGAAAGTAATTCGCTTAGGTGGCAGACCATATTAAAACCTGAATGAAAAATTTCAAGAAAACGTGTTGAGAAGTTTGTGAAATAATTTATTTAGCTTAATTTTTGCTATTGCGCGTTTTTTTTTTTTCAGGTGGTGGGCTTACGAGTTTGCCTATAAGATTATACACAGAATTTTAAGTGGCATACCATTGCATTACTTTATCCACATATTTAACGGAAATCAGTCGAGTAATCCTTGAGAAATGATGGAAGACATATTTTTCATTCGGTGCTGTCCTACAAAATGACAGACATGAGTATGAAAATAAGTTAATTAATTCATTTAACTAGTACTTCCAAACTACCTAGATTGACTGAAGTAGATCTAAAGACTCGGTATGTACAGTAAAATAGCCAAAAATAATTATAGGGTCCCATCTTTAAAATAAAGTCTGGTATATTTAAATTACATAATTTTATATGGTCTACTATAGCACTACACGTGTGACCAAACAAATTTGGTGGGAATCGGTTGCGTAGTATTTGAGACATGATGTAAATGCTTCATTTATTCGGGTATCGCAGTCTTCCGAATGGCAGGGCAATGAGTCCTCGGGTTTCTAAATATAATGCTGATAGCGTGAACTGTCAAGGTGCGAATTCCTGTTCAAGCAAATTGAATACCTTAGATATGGCATAGCACCCAAAATTTTTAATAGCCGCCATTTTGAAAATAACTACCCATAATGGTCTAAAACTACAAAAATCGTGCTCAGAGTTTACCGGTCAAAGTAATACTCGGGCAGAAAAGTTTTTTTTTTGTGTAAGCACAAGTACAGACTCACACACAAACATGCAGACCGGAAGGTGATCTCATAAAGCTACATATTTCGCCTTCGAAACGAAAGCCAAAAAAAAAAGCCAACATTGGACATTAAATTATTAATTTTTACTGTTAACATTCCCACATTCTATCATAGATATCCGGACTCACTGGTAGCGAGAAATTATTATTGGTGAACTCCATGTTAGTATATGAGACAGCAAAGTATGTTTCGCACTGGTGTAAATTCAACAAATCTCAAGATGTTCTCTGCGTTTTACCGTTCAAACGTTGAATTCGGCTAGGTAGGTCATCATCAAACAGTCTACGGTTAATGAGTTCATCAAATACTTTCAATTGTGAAAACAAATTTTTATCTCAAATTGCCGGATTTAACCGAATTTGGGTCATAAATCTCTGGGTTAAATAGGTCTTTGGGTAGAACAAAATGAACCCATCAAACACGAGAATCCTTAGGAACTAGTAGTCTGTAACTAGTAAATGTTTTCAGGAAAAACATCTAGAATTTCTGTGTGATAGCGGTTACTCTTCTCTTTATAGGTTCGCACAAAATATACATCATCGCATCACGGGCTCATTTATAGGCGTGGGTAGATTAGTTTAATGAAGTGATTCTAATACTATCCACCCGGAGCTCTTGAATGACAAGCTGGCGTGATTATAATTAATTACCCTCTCCTGAAGTGTTTCTGCATAACAGAGTTGAATGCAAAGTTTATTAAAAAATATCATAAATATCTTAAAATAAAAATTAATATTTTCAAATATATTACAGACCGTGAGTATGATTAATCATTTCATATTGTGGAACATCACTATAACAAATCGGAAAACTGCGAAGTTTTCCACCGAGAAATTACCATTACTTTACCAAGTACTGTGTGTACAATGTTGTTATATATTAGATTCCCTGCTTAAAGGAGAAAAAGAACAAGAAATGGAAACTTAAATCGTGTCTGCGGCAGTGTAACGTTTCTTAAATGTTTGTCTTAAACACGCGCGATTTAAATGCATCCAACCTTTTTAAAAGTTTATCACTGAAGTGCTGCTCACCAGGCGATGAATATCTCTCAGGTTTTTGTTTGCTATGTGGCGAGGTATCGGGCAGCGGAGCGGATAGCGTCAAACNAGCATACTTCGGCCGAGGTTAACGGAACTGTTCTGGAAGCCTTGCTTGTTTATTCTTTACGACAGTTGTGTAGTATCCTTCCGTCTCTTGTAAATCTTAACATTAACATTACCATCAGGTATTCGAGTGTAGATTAATTAGGACTTTGATAAATGTTTGAACTAACGAATTTATTAAAACGATAACAAATCTTAATCTAGAGCTTGAAAAATATAAAGAAACCACTTGAAGTCAATTAGAGTGATCATTATTTTCTTACAGTTGGTTTTTAATAACACATTGAGCGGTATATATACAGTGGCTCACATTAATATCCGGCCACCGATGATTATAGCAGTTTCATGGTCTTATGTTACATTATAAATGAAGATAAACATAAAACATATTGCACAATCATTCTTGTATACTTTAAATGAAATGCAATAGTAGCCAAAACTGAAATGAGCAGTGTAAGTTAATGAAACATAATATTTTGTCCTCGCGTGCTTCATAAGTACGCCACTTTAATATTTGGCCAGTTGTGGTGGACGCGTGGCATAGGCACGATGCACATTGCGTTCGTACCTCGTGTCATTCCCTGCACGCTCTCTGCGATGAGAGGTTCTATTGGTTAGCTCTGTTGACTGCGTCAGTCAGGAAAATGGGACGTAGGGCAGGAATACAACGTTTTAACAGCGGCAGCTGGTAATTTTTCATCATGCAAAGAAGAAATCTCAACGAGAAATTGCAGAGCACTTGAATCTGCAGAGGTCCACTGTCGGAGATATCATAAGAAGGTTTGACAAGGAGAACAGAATAGATTCGGTACCTCAAAAAGGACAGCCAAATAATTTAAGCGAGAGAGAAGAACGTCTAGTAACCATGAAAATAAAGAAAGATCCAAAAATTAGTGCTTGCAAACTTACCATTGAGGTACTCAATGAATGTGGAAAGAACGTCCATACAGAAACCATACGACGAGTTATTCGAAGAGCAGGATATAATGGTAGGGTATCTAGAAAGAAGCCTTTAATTAATGAGGCAAATGGAAGTAACGACCTACATTCACAAAAGACCACGTTGACAAAGGTTAAAATTGGTGGAATGATGTTATTTTTGCTGATGAGATGAAATTGAATGCGTTTGGTTCAGATGGCAGGGTAACAGTATGGCGCAAGTCAAATCAGGAGCTAAAACCTGGGAACATACAACCTACTGTGAAACACAGTGGAGGTAGTATTATGATCTGGGGCTGTATATCTTCAGCAGGTGCTGGAGAGGCTGTACGTGTCGATGGAACAATTAAAAAGGAAGACCATCTCAACACCCTGACAGCAAACCTACACAAGAGGGATGATAATCTGGGCATTAGGAGCACGTTTAAGTTCTACCAAGATGATGACCCAAAACGAAAGTCATACATTGTCAAGAGCTGGCTTTTGTATAACTGTGCCTAAGTCATTAACACACTTCCTCAGTCACCCTACCTGAATCCCATAGAAAATCTGTGGGATGAACCCAAAAGAAAACTGCGTACTACAACAATTAGGTCCACAAAAGAATTAGAGAAAAGTTTCAAGGAATGATAGAGTAACATTGGCTCCGAATGTACCAGGAATATAATTGTATATATGCCACAACGCCTGCGAGAAGTAATTAAACAGAATGGCCATGCTACCAGGTACTAAAAGACTGTTTGTTTAGTTTGCAAAGAGGATTATGTATATTTTTGAATGATGATGGCCGAATATTAAAGTGGCGTACTTATGCAGCATGGTATGAGAAAATAAAATTGTTTGTTAAGTTGCATTGTTCATTTCCGTTATTGGCTACCGCTATATTTCATTTAAAGCACACAAGAATGATTGTGCAATATGATTTATGCTTATCTTCATTACTAATGTAACATAAGACCATGAAACTGCGATAATCATAGGTGGTCGAATATTAATGTGAGCCACTGTATATTTTTTTTCTCAATTCGCTGACAACAAAACTAAAGTAATTAGGGGTGACTTTATACCATTAATGATAACTGTATGCCACGCGTTTTCGTTAATGTATTCTTCACGGTGAACATTATTATTTATAAAGTATGATGTAATATGAAGGAATCTTGGAGTTTTCATTAAAGTTAACAAGACAGGAGGTACAAAGTTTCCCGACTAGAGCGCTCAATTCCACCAAGGCGAACCAGGTTCGATTCCCGTCAGGGGCCGCTCCCGGGTTTTTGCACGTGGGAATCGCACCTGATGATGCCGCTGGTTTGGCGGAATTTCTCAGGGATCTGCACTTTCCCGCCACCCTTGCATTCCAGCACTGCTCCATACTCACCTCGCTTCGCCGTCGTCGTCTCTCAAGAGCTGCCCAATACTCCCCACTCTCCAGATGACTGTATTAATATCACAATCGTTGTTTAAAATGTATGCAGTAAATAGCAGGAAATCATTTTCCTAAGTTTGGTTCTAAAGTGTTCAATCACCCGCGAAGTAGATGGTTACCAGGTAACTGTTCGAACTCCGAAAAAGAAAAGTTAGGAAGGGCATCACTCCACAGCCGACGACTGGTCAGGTGAGAACAAAGTAAGGTGCGTACGCCAGTTGTTAGGCGACACTTCTCATGCACGCTTGAAGCTTATAAGGAACCTCCACATTCGCAAACGCATGAATGTATTCATCGAACATTCTTCGTTAAGACTGAAAACATATTAATGCACATCGCAGAAGTGGACTGGCCGTCTCTCCAAGCCAATTGTCCATCGAGTAAACTTCGTAATTAATTATATACGTTAAGTAAAAGATAAGTTTTTAGTCGAGCTCAGAACGTTATTCGTGTCTTCACAATTATGTCATTCATTTTTACATTTGTAAGGACTGCAATAAATCCAATCTCAAGAAAATAATTTTTCTATCATAGCTTGTGGATTAATTGCTGTAAATAAAGAATTTTAATACTGTACATCCCGTACATTTTTTAAATATATTTAAGGAAACTTTTATACATGGTGCAAACAAACAAAATTATTAATTACGCATGTAAAGTTTTTGTCGTCACTAAAACTTTTCAAATTTGTTGTGATTAATTTCAAAATAAAAAGCATGATAATATCACTGGATATAACAGAAGAGGTACACTAACTTTATATCAAACATCCCTTGAAATGTTAAGATAGTTTTTTTTGTCATATTAGTCAATAAAATTGTATTCTAGTAGCCCTACTCCAAAAAAAACATGCTTTCCGGAGGAAAAAATTATGCGACTAAGAAGTCAACAAAACAAACTCAACCCATTTACGACTACATTGAGATGAACATGTGCGTGTGTTGTGACGCATCTGTTGGCAAGATATCAAGCGACGAAACTTTTCTTGCGTTTTCTGAGTGTACACAGATAAAATGTCTACGTATATTATATGTTCGTGTTCACTAAACCGTTTCATAAAAAAGCCCCTAGTCTGAAACATTTTTGCCAAGAACAGATAGACAATGAAAAATATATAAGCAATAGCAAGAGAACTTAAAAACTGATGTTGCAGATATAATTCCGCCAACCAAGTAATAATGATAACCGCGAAATATATGGTAAAGCCGGAATAACGTATACCTGTATGAGGTCCATGTGTGACTGACTGACCAGAATTCGATTATCAGTTTAAAGTAGTATTGATACCTCACTAGTCCTCTTTCAGGAAAGCTTCACTGAGCCAAACCCGGAAGCAGTATATGATGCTAATCCACCTGTTGAAAAACAGTCTGGCAATACTAGTTATTGTTCTCCGGTGTGATAAAGCCTTGGGATACAATTTAAGTAGACATAGATATTCGACACTTTCGACCTCGGGATTGTCGCATTCAGAGGTAAATACGAAGTGTTTGCTGCTGTTTACACAATGCCGCCTCAAGTTTCTCAGCGGTCAGCAATAAATTTTCCTGAGTCACGATTCGGTTTATACAGATAACACAACAGTACACGCTTTCCCTCGAAATCGCAATGTCTAAAGAAACCAGCACGTGAATGATAGAAGTGCACTCTAAAAATACCTCCTGAGACTAAATATTATTCTTTATAAATATGTTTTGTTCCACGAAGGCAGCTTGTAATTAATAATGTGCTGTATTTTACACGCTACCGTAAAAGCAGCAATAATCGTGTTAAACTTACATAAATTAAAGATTAACGTGTACTGAATAATGTAAAAGGAAATATAAATGACTTAAGAACTGTTAGAATGATTGCGGAAAAGCAGCGCCAACTAAAACAAGACGTACGTGCGTACTCCACACGAAGGGACAAAAACTTTTCACAGGACGAAGGTAGAGGAGACTTTATGGTTTGAATTACGGAGTACTGCGTTTGAAACGGAAAAAAATATATCCCTTAATTAACGAACGGTTGTATGAAAGACGCAAAAAGATATTTGACGTTTAATGTATTGGCGTACAGAGGATTTTTATTTAATGGTTTGAGGAGGATGCGGGAGTAAGGAATATTTTTGAAGCCTCGCAATTGATAACACAAAGTTACAAATTTAAACAATCCCCATACTAATATGAAAATAAATTGCGTTTTTACATTAGTTCAATTAAACTGATTGCCAAGTGCGAAGCATTCTTATAAGTGGTGTAACAACAGTTACGAACACAAAAACTTTGTTCTGCGTCATGGCACAGTAGTACGTAAGTAAAAATTAATTTACTTAAAACATTTCAATAGTTGCTGCATGCTGCTTTAAATCATAATTTTTATTTCAGTCAGTATGTTCGTTTAGCGGGCCGAGTTCCAGTTTAGCAGACAGAAATCTCCTCTCCACGTTACTAACCATTTTTAACTCTTCCCGAGGAAGTCAGTTCTCTGACTGGACAATTTCCGACCAGAAGTAACGTTTTAACGTATGCAGCGCCAAGCCGCGCTGCAGACATTTTACCATCCGTGTTAGAAATTAAATCAACATATTTTTTATTTTTTTTTATTTTTTGTCTTTTGTCGAAATTTTTCCATTCTCCACTTTTCTGTGAAGAATGGGATTTGGGCCCGGGTCGTAACTGTCCCATCCCTTAGACATGCCCCTGACAGCGCAGTATAAGCCTGCATAACAAGCAATGCACATTCCGCGGCAACGCTCAGTAAGCCCTGGCGTTCCACACGGCACCTCAGTCATAAGAGCAAGGTTAAATTATCACCGGATGAACATCCGGCTGCCCTGATCAGCACTTCCTTCTTGAACTACGTTCAAGTTCAAACCGGTTTCCGGACGCGTTAAAGGGATCTGGAGTTGGAATGAATAATTTATTTAAAAGTAATTAATGAAAATTAATAATTTCAAACAACTTTAATTAAGACACATAGACATACTGAACATGGCCCAGGACATGAACATCGCCAGTAGTACCAACTGGTCAACCATTCTTATAAAAGGACAAAAAATTGAAAGAAAAACTAAAAGTGGATTAAATAATGGAAGACTTTTACCAATTTTGATTAAAATTTTAGGAACACTCGGAGCTTCAGATGGGGGTGCTAGTGCTACATGTAATTCTGTTCAACGAACTAAGAAGAATAATAAAGAATTAGGAGAGCAACGAAGACATAAATTACCAATGGAAAATAAAATTTGTGAAGGTTTTGTTGCAAAGAGAGGGATACAGAATAAAAGTTAAATTTAGCCCCTTCATCTAATATTGATACAAAACATTATGCAAAAATATAAAAAAATTTAACATCTCAGAGGTGTTTATATGATCGATGAATTGCCAAATAAAATGTATAAAAATTAATGTGCTCCTGTTAACTTAGATATTTAATCAAATCCTGGCACCCGCTTGGTTTGTTATCAGAAATACAATAATGCTGATTATTACTTTGATTTCTCCGGAGGAAACGTTCATAGTAAATAGATTAATTGTAATATTTGTGGAATTCATAACTTAAATTAAGTTATCTGTAGGCATTTCTGTTTAATAGTAATTTATATATTCTATAAGTATTTATGTTTTCAAGCATAATTTTTCTGTTATTAAATAATTAATGTATTTGGGAAACCAGGACTCACATATTAAGGTTTTTAAATTATTATTCACCAAATATTGATCCAAAATCTGTTCCGAATAAACATTCTTTAAAACAGTTAGGTATATATTTAAGATACAATACTGTAATTTATTCCTTATAAACACGACTCAGTAAGGTTTTCTTTTAGATAATTTACTATATTGCTCTTCATAATCAAAGAATTAACACTATAGTTGATCCAATTAATGGTAAAGATGCTGTTAATAATAACTTTATGATAATAAAGTTAATTATATAAGCAATAAATTTGATTATGTTGTAGAAAAATCGGAACTATCTACTCTTGCCCAATCTCTTACTATTTACAGTGACACACAAATAAATTTAAATGTTTGTTAAACTTATGGAAGATAAGACATGTATTTTGTTTATTTATAAAATCGAATAAAAATAATGCTTCTTATTTTGATAACTACTTCATATTCTCCACTATTTTACGTATTGTACTGTTGATAAAATATATTTTGTTAATATAAACTTACCTTAAGACTCTTATTATTGTTATTTATGATCTTTAAAAGTGAAAGATTACAGTAAACATTTTGATCTTAAACGGTGATTAGTTATCTTTCAAAATAAAAAAAATTAATAAAATTTCAATGTAATGTGATGGGTTAGGCTACAATAAGAATATTCTTAAATATGAATAAGAAATACTTGTTTATAATATTTTATTATACATGTAATTTTTTATTTATTGAATACAGAAAACTGTGTGTATGAAATGTAAGAAAGTTACTGAAAATAATAACGTAAATTTAGAAGATATGAAAAACTGTTAAATAGTTTTTAAAAATGTACATATGCGGTATTTTAATCTAATAAATCAACATTCATTCATAAAAGTAAATTTTAGTGTATGAGAAGGAATGATTTATATATATATATATATATATACAAGAAAAAGTTTCCCACGAAGAAAAGTGATTACTTATGGTAAAGATGATTTATGGCAAATCGATTTAGTTGAAATGGATACAGGATATTTAAAAAGGTATATCATCTATAAATGAAGCAATTAGGCATATTATAATTTCAGTGACGTTATGCAAAATATAACATAAATCATAATTCAACATTCTATGAACTTAAGGTGGCCGCTATGGTAGGTCGCCGAATGGTGTGCAGAGCTCTAACAGAAAACGTTTTATTAAAAAACCGTCCAACTTGTCTGAGTAAAGTCTGCTTACGAATAGTACTTAAGAAACGTTATGTGCTTGTTTAAGTTTTTGAGTTTCTCAATTTCTCTCTAACACATGTTTTTGTGATAGTGAAGATGGCTCAAACGGGCGTTTTCACGGTCATATTTAGGTATGAACATTCAGGTAAAAAACATTTAAAAAGGAATAGGGACGTGTTTCAAACCTTTATCGTTATTAATACTCCATAAAATGGCAGTGTCACTGTTGAAAGTCTCATACAGGCGCGTTATCGGCGGCAAGACTGCACAACAGATCAGTGCTTTGCGCCTAGAGGCCATGAGAGAGTTGATGCGCATGTCTCGGTCGCCCCTAGCGCTCCCACGCTTTTAGGCCTCAATACGTGCAAAATTCCTTCAACCAGGCGGCCACCTTAAAGCAAGTGCGGTAGCGGGATTTAATCGTACATTAAAAAATTTAATGCTGAAAAAAATTTGCTTTATTTGTGACTTATTACTTGGTAAAAAGTTTAGATGATGTATTAAAAGAATATAACACAAACCATGGAACTATTAGTATGAAACCCCTTGAAGTTAATAAAAATTACAAAAAATGTCAAGTCTAGTAACAAGCATCACAGACTCTGTACTAAAATATATAAAATCGGTGATGTTGTAAGAATGTTGTAACTGAAGGGAATATTTTAAAAGGGATACACAGCTAATTGGTAAACTGAATTGTTTACTGTTGGCAAGGTTTTAAAGTATGATGTTTCTATCAGACTGTCGCGTGCCGGTTTAGGGATTATAGCACGACATTGGCTCACATCCATCACCCCCTCACACCATCCCCGCCTCGCGCACTTCGCTAGGCGCCTTCCAGGCGGCATGTGGAACCACAGGCAGGTGGAAAATTTCGGGACACATGGAGCTGAAGCGAAGGCCCCCCC
>NQII01004878.1:25105-69718 GCA_002778355.1 Clitarchus hookeri
CCCACCATAGCTGACAGCACTCACCACTGAGTTAAGTATGACAATCACCGTCACAGAAGCCCCACTCAACCAAGAATTCGCCCAGTAAATCCGAGTAACCGAACTAGCACAGTACCGCACCTCTTAAGTTTTGATGTTGTGTATTTGTGAATAAAGACACGAGACAATATATTCGTACTTCAAAATACCACAGTCATAGTCTACCTCATTACTAAACCTGCAACCTCCACGCACCTTATAGTCGGTGCCTGGGGGACATTAACTCTGACCATATAAGCCGCCATGTCTTCCACAGTGGCGGTACATGAGTCGTCGTTAAGACCTATTGAAAGATGAAAATTGTGAAGAAATAAGAGGTAATTTATATGAATATGAAGTTATGAAGACTGAGTATCCTAATCAATATTTGTGTGAAAAAGTGTTAAAAAGAAAATGTGAAAAGAATTATTTTATATTGTGGGATTTCGCCGCTCTTAGATTAATAAAAAGGATGTTTATTAGAATTAAAATTTTCATAAAAATACATACTGTGTAAACTATCTATATAGATAGAGAGAGAGAGAGAGAGAGAGAGAGAGAGAGAGAGAGAGAGATATTAGCGCATATACACATTGAAATAATTAAAACAATATTTGGTTTATCCAAAATGTTTGAATAGATCTCATCTATTTCACCATTTAGCACATCAACTATGCTGTCCTTTTCACAGCAAACTATTTTAATGTAATTAAAACAATCATCGGAGTGGATTTGATACATTTCCTTTTCTATCTGAACTTTGAACGGTGTTAGATAAGAGGAGATAGTTGCTTCAGTGGCCTTATAATTGTTGACTTCCTTTATGAATGCATTATAAATACGACCTTCTTCTGCTCTGCCAGTGTTGTATGTCGGTAGTCGTTTTGCAATATGAGTTCTTAATTTGCAGTAGTTTTATTTTCATACTGTTTGGTAGTAGCAATGTATATATTTTCTTTCTTCATAATTTCCCCATTATTTATGCTAGTTCATAATTTTAATAATTCAAATTTTTCTTCTTCGTGTCTTATTTTACTTTTGCTTCTATTTTTTATTTATTTTTAAATTATGTGGCTTCATGCTCTGTCTTTTATTTTTCCAATTGTATAGTATATGATCTTATATAATTATAATAATCCATAAATATGTCTTCGAGTGTTATATAATAATCATTTATTTCATCAGCTGCCATTCTACAAAGAAACATAACTAGTGTCTTAAACTTTTTAGTGGATGAAGTATCCATGGGATACTATTTAAATTAATAGGAGTAAAACTTTTTATATAATTTTTTATCAATTCGCCATAGTATGTTTTTTTTCGTAAGTAACTGATTAGGTCATATTTGTCTAAAATTTTCTTAAAATTATTTTTATTTTTTATAAATCCAGTGTTGTATAACTATACTACACTGAACTGATTATGCCATAATCGATAACGCACAAAGTATCATTAGTTATCAGTATAGCTTTCTTAGTGTATATAGCTAACCGTATAACTTTAAACCAAGTTTCTAATTTTATTTTATAATTGTTGTTATTTATCAAATCCAAAATATTTAACTTTCTATTGGCTGCATCAACTTCATTACATTTATTTTTAATAATCAGAATGGACTCAATTTATATAAGAAAAAAAATTATGAATGATAGCAGCTCAAACAGCCGCTCGAGTATTAATAATGACTTTATAAATAAAAACATCTGAAACTGTTGCGCGAGTATTAATGAAATTGCTATTCCCGTGTTTCAACAATTACGAAACCTTTAATTTATTTATGTGCTTACCTTCATTAGAGTTCCTATTCATATCATTGCTAATAAATCCTAATGCTTGGTCCCAACACTTTGAGCATATCTCTTTAAACTTTTCGTAACCCATGCACAGCCAGAAAAATTATTATAAACATTCTTTAAATTAGTGTCATCCTATCTAAATATACACAAGAAGTTTTTATAACCTCTTGCTAATTATTTTGGATCTTTATAATATGTTTGAGCCCAATTAAAGCAATATATGTTTTTATGTCTGCCCTTAGTAAAACATTATCTTATTATGTCTTGGTTATTTAAAATACATCTTCTGATATAACTATAGAATCATTTTCACTTTCATCTAAAGGAATCATGCCATAATTGTTATTTTAAAAATATGCAATTAGTTCTTTTAATGTGTTGGATGCGTTTTCAAAATAATTTTCAAATTGAATGCATTTTGGTAGATTCAAACTTTTTCTACATACATGTAATTTACCAAAATTAACCATCCTTTTTTTAAAAAAAAAACATTGATCATCAAATTACTTTTCCCAGAGTTACTTCGCTCAACAACAATTGCCCTGATATTGTCTGGAAAAAGTTCACCATTAATTTTATTTTCTGATTTTTCTTCAGAAATTAAAACACCTACACCTCAATCTATTTTCGTCATTAAAAATAATTACTGTAGTTCAATGATAGGTATAAAAAACCCATTAATACAGCTTAGTACATATATAAACAATGCAATATCAAAATGTGTGGTATATTAAACTAACTCTGAGATTTGGGTCCCCTCCGTAAAAATTTTCTGTGTGCAGATCTGGGTGAAAAGCTAAGAATTCAGGTACTAGCTGCTCTGTAAACTGAACGTGTAAGAAAAAGCACAAACATTTACGAATCCGGGGAACCCGTTTTCACTAATGTCAAGTTGTCTATGTGACTTTGTTTGATAAAGTATTTTTTTTTTACCTTTCATCACGTGAAAAGCTCGCATGCATGATTTTGTGATTTGACTTCCAAGACTATTTACAACTGGTTATTGAAGGCTGTCCTTACCCTTTTTTTCCCAACGCTTTTGTATTTTTAACAATACTCCCACGAACCAATTTCAAAATCCACGATCTCGGTAAACGTGGCACATGGCGTCAGAGGGATGGAGCTTGAATTGTTTAACCTAACCGTATGAAGACACGAAACTGTTTTAGTATTATGTATATGTAAGAGTATATCAAAATTGTTATGTACGTATGTATGTTTGTTCCTTATACAATTCTGCACCGTTCGACGGATCTTAGCAAAATTTTGTAGGTATGCCCTTCGGTGCCCAACTTAAAATACTGTGTACACCAAAATTGACAATTGACTCCGGCCTTCCATTGTGCCAGAAAGAAACTCCTAAAAAAGAATCGTTTAGATTTCATTGGGCAACACTGTGTAGTTCTACTAATGTGTAGTAGTATTTACATAAAATATATATTTATATAATTTATATGATTCACATAATGTATCCTGTTTATTTTCGATATTTATATTTTTATGCGATTGCATTGGTTTAGACGCTGGCATCCCACATAGTTCCCGGTTCAATTCTAAACTCCGGAAGGTGGCGATTTCCCGATAGAGATTTCTCATTTGGGGAGTTTGTGGATACTTCCGTCGCGGTATTCCCGTTACTCCTCCTTTTTCATTTCGTTGCTGCTCCATCTTTATCTCATCTCCCACCTCTTCCATTCGTCTGTCTTGCCGGAACGACAGGTCTGTCTTGTAGCGCAACGAAGCCGGCACCTCTTAACGCAAGCATCCTTTAATACATGCTTACCCTGCCTGGAGGCGTTAACAACATGCATGTTTACATTTTTTATTTCCGTATTTTACTTACGGGGGTCCCGGTAGTGTATTGGTCAGATTACTCGCCCCCTACCATCGTGCTGGACGATGCCGCTGTTAGCGGGTTTTCTCGGGGATATCCCATTTCCTCCACCGTTGCATTCCGGCGCTGCTCCGTACTCGCCTCACTTCACCCTCATCGACTTTCCGTTCAAAGCACTCCTCTCTCTCTCTCTCTCTCTCTCTATCCATCGCATTTTCCTTATTTTATTTGGCAAGCTACAGTTGTCGAGATGGGAAAAATCGTAACTTTTTCGGACGTGTTATATGCATTCCAGTTACTACAATAAACACGTAGTAATATAATTCAGAATGGTGAAATGGTTTTCTAACGTGATCTGCTATATATTTAGCGTGAATAATGTTGGGAAAATACAATTTTAAATCGTAGATAGGAAATGGATTTACTTCGTTATTTTGCAAAATTGCGTGGAGGTTGGCTTGCGACAACTACGGTTTTCTTTATACGTATTTGCTTACAATTAATTTTCTTTCGGATGTTATAGAGTAAAACTAAACAAGTCAACTCTGGGCCTTGTGCAGGCATGTGACAAATTTTCTTGCGCTGTACTAAAAACCAACACTATTTTTCTTTTTCATAATTAATTATTTAAAAATTTAGTTTTGATCGACATACGCAGTGATAACCATGATGACTCGTGACGGATGACAACGTGCAGTATTTTGGTGAACATTATATGCCCGCGGTCGTAACCAGTGTGCCATGGGCTCGGGTACCGTGAAAGTAGAAGGAACTAACTATATATGGGAACATACAACAGTTTGAATTATAACGACTGTGCCCTACTTACGTCGAATTTATAACAACTGCAATACTCCGAAATCTACAAGAAATTTCTGTACCGTTTTCAGTATTGCTAACGTTTGGCCTAATTGCTTTAAGTACATTTCCTTTTTGGTAAATTGGGATCATCTGTTTCGGTTCCTTTTCTCACGGTAAATGTCCGGGATTTTTGCGAAGTTTGTAAAGTGGGTGTACCAAGAAATCTTACNTAACAGCTTTTCTTTCTCCAAATTAGTGTTGGGGCTGTGTGTCATTTGGTAATCTTACTCATGGATAACCTATTACGATAATGAACAATTTGCTTTCCTTTTTTTAATATATGCTGAGCATCGTACTAAGATTGTTCAAATGTGTTTCGTATTCATCATACGTTTCATTGAGAATGTTACTAGTTCTGCTTACAAAAAATTTTTTTCCACATTTTTATGTATAATAGCAATACTTTTTTTTGTAGGACGTTTGAGTCCCTCAGTTCTTCGATTTGATTTCATGCCTCCTTTTTACTCGCATAGGGTTTGCAATGTGAAAATTTAATCTCGAGTAGGGCAAATATTATTTATTCAAAGCTCCTTTGCTGAAAGCACTGTTAGACGTGATGTGATTTACAGTTATATCTTCTTGTTTTTCGTTCATTGGCATATGAAAATCGAAATTCAGTGTTTCAATGTCGTGTTAATTTTTGCATTTGTTAACTGGTTACTTATTGTAGCACTTTATTGCGTGCACACTCATTGCCATAAAAATAGCCGCACCCAGAAGGAGTCAGCGAAATTGAACGAAACTTCGCGCAAGCAATAGGAATAATGAAACAGGTAACTTCTTGCAACACCAAGAAAAGTAGGCCTTTTATTCGGGTAAAATTTGACATCTGATAAGTTAGTATATTGTTTCATCGCCCCTAGTGGGGATACATGCCTTGTGGCATGGCATGGAGTCAAATATCAATGACATCTTGTGGTAGATCATCCCGTAGTTGTTGCAACTGCCACTTCAGATGCTGTACACTTGTTTATGGATGTTGGCTCCATCTATGCCAAGGAATGGTATCGAGACCACAAAGGAGATCCTGGAAAACCAGTGGTAAGTTAGCGGACACTATACTCTAGGAAAATTCCCCGTTGGAACCGCGCCATGAAGGGAAGCACACGAGGCCTTATAACCTCCTTAACGTACAGCTGTACTATCAGAATCCCCCTGATCACTTCCAGGAAATACCTAGAATCATAAGAGACTGCATTCCACGCCATGACGCTGTCAGTTCTAATGGTACTGACGTCCGTATTTTTGTGCTCTGTTCTGTCACTTCCATACTTGAGTACAGTTGTCACCCGTGTCTAGACGAAACATAAAAGACGATAAATCGCCATTACTCAGCCATGCATGCTACACAATCAAGATAAAACTGCAAACTAAGTTAACGCTGTTGGTTTGTCAACGGAAGATGGAGTACGGGACGTCGAGTTCGTGTATTCTTTAGAAATTCGCCTCGAAATTGTGTGGGTGGAAAAACAGTGGTACTAGAGATGTTGCTGCACGTCTGTGTATAATGGAAAGAGCCACTGTTTGCAGAATTCGTATCGTTCGGTCGATGNCTTATTTGGCAAGCTACAGTTGTCGAGATGGGAAAAATCGTAACTTTTTCGGACGTGTTATATGCATTCCAGTTATTACAATAAACACGTAGTAATATAATTCTGAATGGTGAAATGGTTTTCTAACGTAATCTGCTATATATTTAGCATGAATAATGTTGGAAAAATGCTATTTTTAATCGTAGATAGGAAATCGATTTACTTTGTTATTTTGCAAAGTTGCGTGGAGGTTGGCTTGCGACAACCACGGTTTTCTTTATACGTATTCGCTAACAATTAATTTTCTTTCGGATGTTATAGAGTAAAACTAAAAAAGTCAACTCTGGACCTCGTTGAAGGCATGTAGCAAATTTTCTTTCACTGTACTAAAAACCAACACTATTTTTCTTTTTCATAATTAATTATTTAAAAATTTAGTTTTGATCGACATACGCAGTGATAACCATGATGACTCGTGACGGATGACGTGCAATATTTTGGTGAACATTATGTCCGTGGTCGTAACCAGTGTGCCATGGGCTCGGGTACCGTGAAAGTAGAAGGAACTAACTATATATGGGAACATACAACAGTTTGAATTATAACGACTGTGCCCTACTTACGTCGAATTTATAACAACTGCAATACTCCGAAATCTACAAGAAATTTCTGTACCGTTTTCAGTATTGCTAACGTTTGGCCTAATTGCTTTAAGTACATTTCCTTTTTGGTAAATTGGGATCATCTGTTTCGGTTCCTTTTCTCACGGTAAATGTCCGGGATTTTTGCGAAGTTTGTAAAGTGGGTGTACCAAGAAATCTTACTCATGGATAACCTATTACGATAATGAACAATTTGCTTTCCTTTTTTTAATATATGCTGAGCATCGTACTAAGATTGTTTAAATGCGTTTCGTATTCATCATACGTTTCATTGAGAATGTTTCTAGTTCTGCTTACAAAAAATTTTTTTCCACATTTTTGTGTATAATAGAAAGACTTTTTTTGTAGGACGTTTGAGTCCCTCAGTTTTTCGATTTGATTTCATGCCTCCTTTTTACTCGCATAGGGTTTGCAATGTGAAAATTTAATCTCGAGCAGGGCAAAGATTATTTATTCAAAGCTCCTTTGCTGAAAGCACTGTTAGACGTGATGTAATTTACAGTTATATCTTCTTGTTTTTCGTTCATTGGCATATGAAAATCGAAATTCAGTGTTTCAATGTCGTGTTAATTTTTGCATTTGTTAACTGGTTACTTATTGTAGCACTCTATTGCGTGCACACTCATTGCCATAAAAATAGCCGCACCCTGAAGGAGTCAGCGAAATTGAACGAAACTTCGCGCAGGCAATAGGAATAATGAAACAGGTAACTTCTTGCAACACCAAGAAAAGTAGGCCTTTTATTCGGGTAGAATTTTACGTCTGAGAAGTTAGTATACTGTTTCATCGCCCCTAGTGGGGATACATGCCTTGTGGTATGGCATGGAGTCAAATACGTCCAATGACATCTTGTGGTAGATCATCCCGTAGTTGTTGCAACTGCCACTTCAGATGCTGTTCACTTGTTGATGGATGTTGGCTCCATGTATGCCAAGGAATGGTATCGAGACCACAAAGGAGATCCTGGAAAACCAGTGGAAAGTTAGCGGACACTATCCTATAGGAAAATTCCCCGTTGGAACCGCGCCATGAAGGGAAGCACATGAGGCCTTATAATCTCCTTAATGTACAGCTGTGCCATCAGAATTCCCCTGATCACTTCCAGGAAATACCTATAATCATAAGAGACTGCATTCCAAACCATGACGTTGTCAGTTCTGATGGTACTGACGTCCATATTTGTGCTCTGTTCAGTCACTTCCATACTTGAGTACAGTTGTCATCCATGTCCAGACAAAACATAAAAGAGGATATATCGCCATTACTCAGCCATGCATGCCCCATGATCACGATAAAACTGCAAACTAAGTTAACGCTGTTGGGTTGTCAACGGAAGATGGAGTACGGGACGTCGAGTTCGTGTATTCTTTAGAAATTCGCCGTGAAATTGTGTGGGTGGAAAAACAGTGTTACTAGAGATGTTGCTGCACGTCTGTGTATAATGGAAAGAGCCACTGTTTGCAGAATTCGTATCGTTCGGTCGATGNTACTAGAGATGTTGCTGCACGTCTGTGTATAATGGAAAGAGCCACTGTTTGCAGAATTCGTATCGTTCGGTCGATGAAATGTTCTCCTTTTATAGTGGTCTCTTTGTGTTGCCCAGATCCGTCCTGGCCTGTTTGTTTGCTCTCGTATCCTCACACCTCCGCCGTCACACAATTCGGTCGCAATGAGGCCAGGGTGAGCAGGTCGACGGAGCGGCCACTCTACTTCCCGTAGTCCAACGAATCACCCTATCTAAAACCTTGTAAACTGTTCGTAGCTATGTTAAATGCCTCGCCGAGGCATACAAGCTGCTCACTGATGTTCACTGCACACGCACACTGAGGGTGAGGTGGTGTAGTGGTTAGAGTACTCGCATCCCACCTAGGCTAACCGGGTTCGATTCCCGGCAGGGTCGCTCCCAGATTTTCGCATGTGGGAATTGTGCCGGACGATGCCGTTCGTCGGCGAGTTTTCTTGAGGATCTCCTCCTTCCCCCGCACCTTTCATTCCGGCGCTGCTCTATGCTCAGCTCGCTTCACGCTCGTCGGTTCTCAAGACCTCAACTTTACGAACGCCCGTATCTCTTGACTCACTCATACGTGCACTGACTATACTGAACACAGCTTCATCGTNACCTCAACTTTACGAACGCCCGTATCTCTTGACTCACTCATACGTGCACTGACTATACTGAACACAGCTTCATCGCACGACCATTGTTACCAGGAATGTGGCAGAGTTAGAGCTCCGTGGTGGCAGTTCTACTTGGTCAATCGTAGCCAAACTTAACTGTAAGTCAGACGCAATATTACTCGTGATATACATACACGAACATTCTCCTNTTGGTCAATCGTAGCCAAACTTAACTGTAAGTCAGACGCAATATTACTCGTGATATACATACACGAACATTCTCCTCTTGTGGATAATTGTTTTTAATTGACTCTATTTACGACGATATATTTACACACACTGCTGTGTTTCTATAATTATGCTTGTTTTAATTTTTTTTGTATTTTTTTTAGTCCCGATTTTACGTCGATAGGCTATTCGGGTGATACTCGCATTCTAATTTAACCTGAACTTTCCTAAATAAAAGGCACGCTTATTGGTTACTTGTGACTTGTACCCAGAACCTTGTGGTGAAGTTCTTGCGTCAATTGCTGAGTTGTCGCCACGTGCACAATTCGGCAACGCGTCTTGAGTTGTATGTTTTTGCCGAGGACATANGCGTCAATTGCTGAGTTGTCGCCACGTGCACAATTCGGCAACGCGTCTTGAGTTGTATGTTTTTGCCGAGGACATCTAGTCATATATAAATGTGTGTTCGCACACAGTGGGTGCATATGAAAATAACATTTTAGCAAAGACACTTTTCAGTTAAAGAACCGTTCTACAGCTAACTGACCGACACCAACATCTCGGAGACGTTTTACTTATACAGTATTAGGTATTTCCTTGTACCAACTATGGAATAATGTAAATGTAGGTTCGGAAATAAAAATTACCTGTTTTCAAAATGTTTTTTTTTGGTACCTGTATAATATTCACTCATGAAACTATGTTAAATTAATTAATTTAAAAAATATTGAAAAATTTATTTCAAAATTTTGCACATGAATTTAACGTTCCTTCACAGAATCAAAACTTACGCTTATGGTTTAGCAAGCTTATTGAGAGAAGTTGACAAGAAACACTTTTAATAGTTGTTTTTTTTTTTAATTTACTTGATTTGTCTGGCAAAAAAATTGGGTTATCTGAATGCATATTCTTAGTGAAGTTTATAGCGGAATCGATGTTATAATTCATTCTATTTGGCTCCGTGAAACAGGCGAATATCGATTACCATCGAAAGGAAGTTCATGTTATCCTGGCCACTTTAATATTTCTTATTTTTTGGTTTGTTACAGGTGGTTGTGGAGAACATGTTTATTATTTTATCCTGAATTCTTCAAATAGAAGTGTTTGTTAATACAGAATTTCAAAAATTATGCAGATTTCACTGTATTTTAGGTACGAGTATAGTGGATTTACTTTAAATATAATAAATATTTCATAACTGTTCATTTTCCGGTCTATGTAGACTATACTAAAACCAGATAAAGTATGACTGTTTGTCAACAAAAAACATCTCCCTTTAAGAATCACATGAAGAGACGTGTAAAGAAATGAACAATGTCTAATGCCATATTATTTTGTACAGACGGGCTGCACTGGGAAAGATTTGTTATGATGTCACGTACAGGGAAGAGAGGGTGGGTCGAAGGTGAGTGTTCTTTTTCTTTCTTTTATCCACCTGTTTAGAGGAAGTAGGACAGAGTGATAATGCTATAAAATAATGATAGTTGGGCGTGGGGAAGGCATGTTGGAGTACTTTGAGAATCCTAAAATAGAACCAATCATATCTCAATTGGTTGTTGGTTATTGGTTGCCGTTTGGTAAAAATACCTGCGTGTTAGTTGGCTGACGTATGGTGCAATAAGTTTCTTAATAGCATTTTATGCACTCGGCGACGGAGATTAACCTCCGTGAGTATCTGTATAGTTAGATCATTTTTTAAAGACCTTCTGGGATTTTATGTACGTAAATTATAGGTGATGTATACGATGAAGATAATGATAAACGAAACACTGTTTTTTTTAGAGGTAACCACTAATAAATACTTTTTTTTTCCCCCATTTGTCCCGGTTCTGTAAAAATTGTTCAGCCAACAACTTACGGGAAATAAATATTTGAATCGCATTCGAGCAATGCACCAGTATGTAGTCTGTCATCTCATTCTGAATCGCAACGTTACTTTTACAAATATTTGAACGGTTCGGTATTTAGATGAAGTTTGAACGGTACGAAACTGCAGCTATGTGACACCATCAAACGTATGGCCTCGTCCTCAATAGAGCTTCTCGCACAGGAAACACTCTTCAGCGCTCGGACATCCGCTGCAGGAAGCGATATTGGTTGGGTTTTGTTATGCAAGTGAATCTTACACAACGTGATTGAAGGTGATACTTCATGACGACGAGTAGCTATGCGGCCCCACACTCCTGACGTGACGGAGTCCTCCATTGCTTGACTGTATTGTTGTTTTATAGCGTGTCTGTCTGGTCTGGCAGTTGTTCTTCGGGAGTTTAAGGAGGTTTCTGACGTTCTCAATCGTAGAAAAAGTGTCACATATTTGGATCTACTCTCAAAAAGCATCTAGGAAGTGTAAAATATTTATCTCCAGTAGATTTCATACTTGTAGCAAAAAAAAAAAAGTCTTCATACATTATATTCTGTCTTATTATTTCGTTGTGCCGCTTTATTTACCAAATAAATGTACACGTTCCGTCATAGTTAGATGAAAGGCATGGACATAAAACATAGGTACTGTATGTGCGTAGGGTTTAACGTCTCGTCGAGAGGGTAATAATTTGAGACGGAACAGTGTTCAGACAAACTGGATAGGGACAGGAATAGCTATGACCTGTATTAAGGAACTGTTTCATCATTCGCCTGGAGAGATTGTTGGAAAACCATGGAGTAAACGAAACCAGTATGGTCATACCAGTATTTGAGACCAACTCCTCCCAGATTCGAGTTCAGTGTGTTCCCACTGCGCCAACTCGCTCCGGTGACATAAAATAAGTCTTTTTAGCAATTTTATTTGTTGACGACCCCGTTTCTTTAATGACCATAGTATTCACAAAACATGTATCCGAAGTTAAAATGTATTTGGATGACTATAATAAGTGTTGTTGAACTTAAGAACACACAAACTTTGCCTTGGGGGTATTGTCGCATCCCCATTGTACCTTACGGATCGCGCATTGCACCACTGGCCTCCGAGGTCACCAGATCTCATCGTATGTGATTTTTTTTTCTTGCGGGGGTTTGTGAAATACTCCATCTACGTGCCTCCCCTTCCAGCAAACTGCGACGCCACATAGCAACAGCAGTGGCTGCGGTAACACCTGACATGCTGGCACGAGTATGGGACGAGTTTGGCTATCGTTTATACGTATGCCGTGCGTCCGGTGGAGAGCACATTGAACATTTGTGAAAATGTGAAGTAAAACGTTGTTTTCTTCAACATATTTTAATATTTTATGACAATGCATGTAAAAGTTATAGCCTTAGAAATCTAATGAATCTTGTATGATACACGCATTATAATTATATAAGAGTGGCATATTCTAAACATATAAATACATGTATAGAGATATTCGTTAATCTGTTTATATATATTTACAACTACAACCCTGATAATTGTTTTAAGCTATGTAATTATAATTTCCGTGCCTTATAAATGTACAATACATTGAATCACGGAATCTTCCGTACCTTTCAGTATCGCGTGCAATTACCACTGTAAGGAGATTTTTTTATTATGCATTCATATTTTCTTGTGAAAAAAAAACAGCTTTCAGAATGTGAGTGACGCTTACACGACCAGTTATATAGTTTTGATCATTTCTCTTATTACGATTTATTCGGTTGTTTTGTGTGTTTTCAAATGATTTTATCTGACTGAAATTGATTTGTTACGCCCTGTTTTATGTCAGTAGGCTAATCGAAGTGTAGCTTACGTGATATCATAAACATATATACATAATAAAACGACACCTAGATCGACGGAGTGTTTGGGGTCAACCATCGAGTTTCGCGATTCGAATGTAACGCCTGAGAGAGTGAGAGACTTCGGCGACGTAAATCACTGTTTTATAATTTTTTTAATGATATTCCTTTTGATGATGTAATAAAACTTTTCTTTTATGACTGTTGGGGCCGCATTGGTGTAGTGGTCAGACTACTCGCATCACACCTAGGCGAACCGGGCGATGCTATTGGCCGGCGGGTTTTCCAGGGGATATCCCGTTTCCTCTGCATTTCCATTCAGGCGCTGCTCCATATTCACCTCGTTTCATCCTTATTGGCTCTCAATACCTCTATGTTAAGAGCCGCCCAAGTCTCCCCACTCCACTTCATGACTATTTATCTGAGTTTTAAATGTATCATGCATTTCTGGAGACCCTTTTATTTACAAGAAGACAGTTTAATTTTCATTTAGTGTACATCTTTATTTAAAAAAAAACAAAAAGAGAATTTATTTTGGCTTTAGTGCGTTTGGGAGATAGTGACTATTTATTTCGCACGTAAACAGAAAATTGTGCGTATAGTATTTTCACTTTCAGCCCTAGTCTTGTATCCAACTACACTCATGAACAACTGAATTAGAGAACTCTGCCGTGTTGGCAAAATGGCGCGTAGAACGGGATAGTACCTAGCCACGATTGAATGGGATCTCGTCAGACCTTATACTTACCGTCTGAGTAACAGTCGAGCATCAGAATGGAGGAATAAATTATATATCTGCTCATTTGATCGTGGCCTTGTCACTGTGGCCAGACGTGTGGAATACTCCATCATCGAAGTCGTACAGGTACTGGGAGTTCCACGGGCCACCAAATCAAGAGTGTTCCGTGGTTTCATATATTCTGATAAAACCACCTCTTCCAGGGACAACTGCCGTGTCGTACAACCTATCAGAATGAAATAATTCGTACACTAACCAACCGTTATTCGCGGGCAGACATCTAATACATATAGGAATCATAATTACCCATCCACAAAATAAAGGATTATAACTGAGAGGATAACTATCTTATTCAACCCCATTAACATGACAGTTTCCACTCGGAAATTTCAGAAAAATTCCGTGGCTAAGAATTAATTATGGAAGTTTGGGAGTAGAAGATCAACATTAGCGCATCTACTTCGACTGATAAAAATATTTAGAAATTGGGGCTCGCCCAATCCTTGTTTCTTATCGGTTACAGGCGGTTGAAACTGCGGCACTAACAGTTTGGTGTGAATATTTGTTTTTGTCTGACAAGTAGCTGTCTGTGGTGTTTAGTTACTCTAGCACATTTGCATTTATTTCATATCTGGGCTTTTATGAACTGCTCACTCAGAGAACACTTACGAGCTGCCAATATTTTTTGGCGCCAAACGGCTTGCCCGAAATGTGGGCATGACACAGACGAGATCTGTCCTAAGTACTCCATCTTTATGCACAGAGTAGTAAGAAGGGGGGGGGGGGTTCAGCAAGAGCACTAAATGCCTAGTGGAACAATTCACACGTGTTTTTATACAGACTGCAGTAACGCCGCAGAAGTTTAACGACAAACAAAAAAAAAAAAAAAAAACGTATGGAATTAACACTGGGCTCTACATTCTTACACTTGGAGTGGTCACAAAAAACTGCTCTATGGCCGGATAAACGACAATTATGGGTACTTAACAGTGATGGCTGCTCGCCCAGCAAGTCACATCCTCGCACCTCTCTTGGAGGGGACACTGGGGATGAACTTTTGCAGACGGACTTTGGTCAACAACCCAAGTTCCGAGTACATAATACATAAGAGCAAGGAAGTGAAACAGCCGCTTTTATCCGCGAACTTTAACTCGCATATGCCAACAAAATGGCGTCACGGGACATCAACATATCGGAACGCCGTTAGCCAATCAGCCAACTGGTAATTTACTCGCCAGCTTGCAGTCTAGCCAATAGGGATTCTTTCACAACACGCAGTTGCAAGTCGGACACAAAGCTAGTTCCAGAGACTGTCGCAACCAATCAAGGAGTGGGTACGCTTACATCAAAGGAACCGCCTCGACGTATCGTTTCTGTGTACTTGCCTGTTGTGTGTCCCGAGTTCTCGCTCAGCAGTGGGGTCGAGGAAGGGTGTCGCAGACGGACGCTGCCCAGCAGCGGGTGACACTAGTTTCAGCGGCTCGCCCTGCGGCTGAGTTTTGGGAATAGCTACCGCAGACGAACTGTGCTACGCCGCGCCACAGGCTAATCATAGCGGCCGTGCCGGGGAACAGCTATCGCAGAAGGACTGTGGCCCCCGGAGGCAGGCGACTCACGTCCCTGCGCCCCGGCCGATGGTCCGAGCACTTTCACCCGCCCCACATAGCTTCGGCACGTCAAACAGGCGTGGCAGAGGAGCGACCACACCTGCTGGCAGCCGCGCGATGGAAGGACAGACAGTTTCTCCTCTCCCGCCAAGTTGAGCGACCCCTGCTGCGTCTTTAGAAACTGCCTACGTGAGCTTGCGGTGCGGCCATTCACACTCGCACATGTGCCGTCACCTACCGAGTATTTATGGTATTAGAGAGACTTCCAGTAGGCAACTGCACGCGGCTATACAACACGTATAGTATCTACATGTACTACCAAATGGTCAGAAAAGTGTGATTAAGGAAGACTACTAAAAATATTTTGCTAGAATTTACATTTTGAAACTTCTTTTCTTTAAATTATATCATTAATATATTTTTAATTAAAATTTAAGCGTATTTATATTTTGTATGCTTCAAAAACCACATTCTGTAAAATATTAAACCATCAAACAATTATTTTGTAATAATTACTTTGGTTGTATTTAATAATATTTACAGATATTTTTAAGAATTTCTTTTACGTGCATTTATTTAAGTTATAAATATTATAACTTTCGTAGCTGAAATAAACTATTTATTTTTAAAAACTTGTAAATTTTTCTTTTAATTTTTCTTTTAATTTTTATTTTATACAATTTTAGTAATTTTTACAATGGTCTTGCCATGTTGGGGTTGGAGGGGATGCGGGGAGGTCAAAAATAGATTCTAGAGGAATCAACAAATATACATTTTTTTAGCACTACACTTTTATTCATTTATTTTTAAAATATTTAAATAAGTAATTTCTAGTAAGATTTTTTTTTCAGTTTTACGGAATATGTGCTGTAATACTTTATAAAGAACTCTACGTGTTGTACAGTCAGGTGCAATTCTCCATTAGAAGCCACTCTACCTTTACCTTAATGCTGTTCCTTCACCCGCTTGCTTCTTTAAAAGCTTCGGTAATTTTACACTACCTAAACAAAACTCACCACTCAAGTAATGCGTAACGACGACGTTTCATGTAGCACAGGTAATTCCACTTTTAATTTAGCACTTTTGATGCCAAATTTTCTTCAAATACATCCCTACTAACAGCTTTCATACTAACAATAGCATAATCTTGTAATTATTGGTGCTCAACATTGACTTCTTGTTCTTTTGTTTATATCAGAGAAAGAAGTGTAAAGTGGCACAAAATAACAACTTTACAGTTCCTCATGATCGAGACACGGACACGTATTAGGTCCATGCCAATGTCAATACCTTATGGGCTGAATGAAAGAACTTAGCCGGGACTTCATAAACGTTCTATTACAGAGACTGGCCTGTACACAAGTATTCCGTCCTAGCTCCTGCTGGATGTTATGTGCCATCTTGGATACCAGTAGTCGGATCAACCATGGCGAATTTTACCACCAGAAATTACACGTCATTTACCGTTCTTATAGTTTGATCTGTTTTGATTCTATGTCACAGATGTCGGGCTGCCATTCGTGCTTTGGCCAAGCAAGTCTCAGTTTCATAACTGTGAAGTAGTTCCTTGTGGCCATCAGTGTAACAAGTAGAAGCTGATCGGCAATAACGACTCCTTCGTGATCACTCAGAGCTCCGTTCTTGAAAATTATATTCAATTTAAACGCGGTACCGTGTGTGACTGTCGAGTAATAAAGTCTATGGGCGATAACAGCAATCAGCATACTATTTGGAAATAATACTTGCCCTCAAACTTTACATTTGTGGTGGAATATCTCACTGGTAAATTGATCGAACGAAATGTTATTTTGGACATGCTCCACTGCAGAGCTTAGTTTTATATTGCAAAAAAAATATAATCCAGAATGAGGTATAAAAAAACAAGGATAGAAAAATAAATTTAACCAAAATAAACAAGAAGTTACTTATATAACTAATGAGCTTACTTTAATCAAAATGGGTGCAATTAAATTCTAAATAATTTCTTAAAAGCTGAGTTGGTAAGAAGGACTTGACTTCTCTTTGAAAGAAATAACTTTAGGAATGAAACCAGAAACTTATGCAACATTAGAGAGACAGTTACAAATACATGCATGTCTCACCCGAGACTTGAACCGAGAAAACCTCGTACTATAAACTAGCGTGAAATCCACTGCATTACGGAGGTTGGATTCGGAGCATCAACTTAGGATTTAATCAGTCTAATGTTTTGAATTACAGGGTTTACTAAACTAAATATTTACAGGGCCTCTATTTTGAAAATAAGTGACTTGACCACACATAACATGTAAGTTTACATGGCCTACTGTAGCGCTGCTTGTGTAAAGAATTTGATGTAAATCGGTTTTTTGGTCCCTGGGGTATGACATTGACAAACTTTATTTTCTTATTTGATGCTATCGTACAAACTTGCCAGAAAAAGGGACTTTATACACGATGCTTCTAATGTATACAGTCTACATACAAGTTTTGGTTAAATTGTTTAGTATATATGTCAAAATTACCCAAATGATTTATAAATCTGGAATTTTGAACATCGTTGTCTGAACAATTTTAATCATGAAAGTTTACATGGTTTTCTGTAACATTTATGGTGTTCACAGTTTGGTAAAAATTAGTTTAAATGTTCAAGTGTAACATTTGGTAGGAGTTGGTTTGATTGGTTCTCGAGATATAGCATAAAACCTCCACAATTTTCGTGTGACGATCTTCATAAATGCAGAAAATCGAACCCACGCTAACTGATTGCGATGGTGTACTGTGTTTTTTAGGCTGGTAATTAAGGAACAGAAAGAGTGTCCGAGTCTTTATTATCTTTCGTATAGGTCTAGTGTCGAAAATATATATCGAATTTGATGTTCTGAGTAAACTAGATGCCTGATCATTTATGTTAACCATAAAATTCTATAAACTTATTAGTCCATCGCATGAAAACTAGGCCACTCACAACTATTCCGCAACCTTCACGAGAAACATCTTTCCTTTCACTACATTTCATATTCTTTCATCCCCCTTCTACCACTTCAAAGAAAAAAGCTTTATATGTATCTTACTCTTTACGCTGCAACTTTTAGGCAAGGAATAAGATACGCCTCGTGGCTTCAACCGGTACTACATACAGGCCAGCAGCAGGACCTCTCCAGATGTTTACTGTATGTAACTTTGAATCTGACAGGTAGTGGAGAGATGTGGAGTAGCGGTATTTGGACGGTTGTTAAGCCGATGAGGGTGAAGTGAGGTGAGTTTGGACGAGTATCGGAATAAAATGGCGGGGGAAACGGGAGACTCCGAGAAAACTAGCCGACCAGAGGTATCGTCCTGCACGATTCCGACATGCGAAAATACCGGAGCGACCCCACCGGGAATCGAACCCGGTTCGCCAAGGTGGGAGGCGAGGCAGTCTGACCACTACACCGTCGTAGCCCCTCAAACAGGTAGAGAGATGACTTCGACTGAAGAGCGCAGTGAATATGATAATGGACTGAAGTTTAGCGTGTTCGCAGATGATAGCGCGAATTTCGAACGGCTCTAGATATAGGCCCTGTGGCAAGTGTTGAGTGTTCCTTAGGTTTTACTGATTGGTTTTGCATCTCTACTTATATGGAACTTCCAAACTCTTCGTCTGTTTGGTTATATTCTTCCGATTAACCTCGGTGCATAAAATTAAAGACTATTATTAGTGGGTTCATATTGGAATGAGACCTCGAGAACATTTCATCACGATGCCATATTACCGCCTTAGCCCGCGTGAACACTTCATTGAGCAGGAACAGTGCTGAGAAAATGCAAATTCGAGCAATCGTAAGAGGGCAACTCACCAAATCCATCTAGAGTATCCTCTCTCGATAGTTAATGTAATGATCCCCCTTCCCATTATACAGAAGTATTACTAAATCGATTCTCTCATCCCTCGAGCAAGAAGCTTGTCTGTATTGTATTATAGTGTAGAGACTTGGGCGGCTCTTAACATCGAGGTCTTGAGAGACCGGTGAGGGTGAAGCGAGGTATAGAGCAGCACCGGAATGAAAGGGAGGGGGAAAGCGAGATCCCCGAGAAAACCCGCATCATCCGGCACGATTCCCACGTGCGAAAGTTCGGGAGCAACCCCGCCTGGAATCGAACCCAGTTCGCCTAGGTTGGAGGTGAGTAGTCTGACCAATACACCACCGCGGCCCCCTTTTAATACAGAATATTGTATGCATATTATAGTACTGTGATATAAGTTATAATTTGATAATACCTATTTTGGTGTGGTGTGGTATCGAAAAATCATCTTGGGTCTGTTCCTTATCTGAAATGTAGCTCAAGAATATCAAAACGGTTTGACCTAATTTGGTAATGTAGTTGCAAAAAAGGTTTTGTGCTATTTGTTAATATAATTGTAAATATCTATCATGATTAAGACCTTTCCTTCACTGTAGTCCTGTTAGAAATCATGATGAAGTTATTGTATTGAGACAGGCCTTATTAACAATGGGGGTGAAATACTCATCTCATGTTATTTTCTCTTGCGGGATACACATTAATTAACATATTTTTCAAAAGTTGGTGAATCAATAAGAGACGAAATAATGTCTCTCATAAATAATATTAATAACCCTAGAGGATTTATCCCCCCCCCCNTCGCCGTAAAAAAAATACCTGTGTATTTTGTCACGAAGAAATTGCAGCAATACTGTTAGCCTCTGAGACAAGTGTTACTGGACAAGATATTTATTATTATTGAAATTACAACTTGGTCATCTCATGCCCTTTAGTTCAAGCAAACAGAAAATTAATATAGGGCGTATTTAATAACTGTAGTTATCATAAATTGCCTTCTCTTTCTCTCTGTCACACACACACACACACACACACACACACACACATGCATTTCATTTTAAATTTTGTACCAGGCAGTTTTTTTTCTGCCTGTGCGGTTAAAAAAAAACACTACATATGTTTTCGGATACTAATTTCTGCGTAAATACTTAATTTTAAAATGTTTAAAAAAAAATTAGTTTTGCTTTTATTGTTTTTAGTGTAACATTTCACGACTTTATAAAGAGATGCGGAAAGTGACGTGATTATACTGAACTCGGAACTCCGCAGTACAAATTGATTTCACAAATANCTTTATAAAGAGATGCGGAAAGTGACGTGATTATACTGAACTCGGAACTCCGCAGTACAAATTGATTTCACAAATAATAAACTTTTATCAAGTTAATAAACACCAACACGCGGATTCCATGAAAAGTCATCAATTCACAGTTCTGATGTTTACTCCTAAGCTCTATTCATTAACGTGGGGAATAGAAGAGAACGAAGTAGGTATAGCTCATAAATAAGTAAAACAAATGAATATGAATTAAAACACGTACCGGAAAGGGGGGGGCAGTTCACATAACCCCAGCAGTGATTAGGCACGCGGTATAAAATCGATGCTCAACCTGTGGGTCGTGTCTGCAAAGTATTATACGGAAATGGGGGGGGGGGGCTTGTAACCCTTATTAGTTCGCCAAATGAGCTTGACTCATTAGTGACCACGGCGACCGACGACCATCCTACTCCTTTCCTCTTTCAGGAGTCATCCTTCATCAGCCCACCCCACTCCACGTTTCTCATGTCCGCCGGAATTCCTCTGGGTCTTCTTCGATTACTTCCGCTCCATTAAACCACACATCCCCCTCCCCCCTCTTAGCCCCCATCTTCCGCTTTTGATACGTGATCATTCCCACCTCCTTTTCAGAAATTGCGTTCACTTTGAGTTATTAAATATCACGTAGTTCGCTCTTGTAAGCGCCAGTGTAAAGATTCCAGCTTCGAAGCACGCTACAGGCCAAGTGCGAAGCTACTTCAATCCAACTTAGAGCGTCACGGTTGAGAAACGTTCATTATGTTATCAGATTTTTGCCTTAACTGCGTATAGGTATTTACATGGTTGACTGAAGAATTTGTATCACACTGACACAAAAGACTAATATCGTTGAGTTGATAGAGACGTCGTGAAATTGTTATGAAATTATGTTACTGTTGTGCCAGTCCCTATTCTGAGAAGTACAAAAAATTATNTAGAGACGTCGTGAAATTGTTATGAAATTATGTTACTGTTGTGCCAGTCCCTATTCTGAGAAGTACAAAAAATTATAAAAAAAAAAAACTTATTTCCGTAGACACCTATTTAAAAATTACAATTATAATGCAACATTAAATCGTGTAGCTACTTTTTCTTACTATATATGCAAACATGTAATTATTCACGTATTTTTTATATTTATTTAAAGGGAATTTTTTTATCAAAGGTTGTCTCTCAAAGTGTTTAATTAATGGTGAACTAGTTTTACTGAATTATTGACCCGTGCCTTGACTCAGTATGCCTCACAGATGGCGCTGCGGTGTAAAAGTTGTTTTGAGTTCGGCGTGTCAGCTCAGCCGAACCGCAGGTGACCGCGATGTGGGTCAAGAATGCAGAAAGCTCGAGGCAACTTGAAGCAATACCGGCCACCTGCCACGGTAATGCCTAATACACCCTCCCCCCTCCCCGACGTGTCTTTAAGAAGGCCACGCGCAGATTTGTGCAGAGTGGTGCAGCGAGTCGTACGGTTTTTATACAATTATTTTTTTAGTTGCAAAACATAACGCATTATTTTTTTTAAAATAATTTCCATGTTCTCAGGAAACGTACACAACGGTTTATTAATAATTTCAATTCAGAATTTATACCGTATGCTCCATGAATCAGTAATTTTTATTTATTTTAGTAAGAGAATTTAACCTGTGGATTGTAGAGAAATTGGAAATGTCCCTGTTGGAGAATAGGGGATGCAAAACCACTTGCGAAAAACACTCACAGTGCAGCCTGCGGATATCGAATTCATGACCTCCCGGATGTGACGCTGACATGATAACGCACGAACAATATCTNCACAGTGCAGCCTGCGGATATCGAATTCATGACCTCCCGGATGTGACGCTGACATGATAACGCACGAACAATATCTCTCTGTCAAATTCCTCGAGAAATGGTTATTGCCCGAAATTTGAGTAGATTCCACACAACGAAACGTGAAAAAAAATTCCGTATTGCAAAACTTAATTGCAATTGATTAAAAATTAGAGGCCGCGGTGGTGGAGTGGTCAGACTACTCGTCTCTAACCTAGGCAAACCGGGTAGCTCTCTCTAGGATTTTCGCACGTGGGAATCGTGCCGGACGATGCCGCTGGTCGGCGGTTTTTCACGGAGATCTCCCGTTACCCCGCCCTTGCATTCCGGCGCTTCTCCATACTCGGCTCACTTCACCCTCGTCGGCTCTAAACACCTCGATGTTACTAGCCACCTAGATCTCTCAACCTATCTCAACTTAAAAATTACATTAAATTAATATTCCTAACTCTTACACGTGGTAATTATCTGTACTAAAGCAATAAATTTATTGGCCCTAACTTCCTAAATAATTTACCTCGATTAAATAATATAATATATGCAATAATAGAATAACATCTTAAGTACACACTTCACTTTTAAATTTGAAAAGCTTTCCGTTTAGTTTAATGAGAGAAGAGCTCTTTTCCACGAGTTCATTTTAATAACTACTTCGTGTGTAATGACTTTCAGCCGTTTGTTTCAAGCCAATTTTCGCTCAAGTTTTCTCTTCCGCCGTGAGGTACACTCTTCATTTTCACTCCACAGAAAAACAATTCAAATCAATTTTTACTATATTTACATAAAGAAATCTCATGACGGCCATGTACCCATAAGGACACGACGGTGGGCGGCAGGTTGTAACCACCTAGAGTGAAGTGTTTCGAAAGTTTCCGTTGATGTCCACCGTTTCCCGCCATGCTCGTCCTGCGTCGCCTGTGACCTCGCGGACTCTTACTTGTCCTGAACGGATACGGGCCATCCGATACCGAGGTCAAAGGATGTTCTTCGAAAGCTGTAAAAAAAANCTCTTACTTGTCCTGAACGGATACGGGCCATCCGATACCGAGGTCAAAGGATGTTCTTCGAAAGCTGTAAAAAAAACACATTTACGTGCAACACTGGTCCATAGTATAACTCCATGGCGTGTAACAACAATCCAGTTTGTTAACNTCTTACTTGTCCTGAACGGATACGGGCCATCCGATACCGAGGTCAAAGGATGTTCTTCGAAAGCTGTAAAAAAAAACACATTTACGTGCAACACTGGTCCATAGTATAACTCCATGGCGTGTAACAACAATCCAGTTTGTTAACNAAAAAAAACACATTTACGTGCAACACTGGTCCATAGTATAACTCCATGGCGTGTAACAACAATCCAGTTTGTTAACTAAACCACACTTCTGTTCAGTAAAGATCCACATTTATCTGAGCTCTACTTCTGTACGTGTAAAGTTGTGAACGTTAATTACATTTTACTACAGCGATAAAAATTTACTTATAGTTAACTTATTATGCAAATAATTAATGTCGATCACTTGAGTCAAGAACAACAATGAGCAAAATGTTGTTAATTGTTAATGTTTAATACAAGATAAATGTTTCCAAAATTTTCTGATGTTATGAGACTTAAATGGTTATTTGGAATATGTTTCATTCACGCAGATCCAAGGTAGGTTTCACATTTTGTGGATTTTTATATCACATTCACTGTATAACCTTACAGATATACGCCCTCGCTTACATCAGTTGTGAATAAATATTAGAACACACGAACCAAAACAGCTCCAATAAGAAATCCGTTGACTCCGGCACGTTGAAATGGCACATAATAAAATAAAGAAAGTATTATGGAAGTTTAGAAAAATATTTGGTACCAAATATTTATGTACCCAACCTATTCGGAAGTGTGGATACTTAAGTCAGGCCCGTGTGATCTACTGAAACACAGACATCAAATCGTTTGTTGTGAATTTGGAGCGACAAAGCTTCATTGGTTTCAGTACGACATATTTGCACTTTTGTATATAATGGTCAATATACCCATTTTAAATATAGTTTACTTTCATGTAACTAGGCTTACAATTATTCCATTGTCTCTGCGATTCTACATGTTACATATTTGCACTGCTCGTCATTTGTTAATGTATTAAATTAATTTTGTAGGTAACTGAAGGTTTATTTTATTTTTCCTTCGATTTGCATCTCCACAGTCCTGTGGCACAAGTTTGGCGTAAAATTACACTTAGCTTGTTCTCCTCTGAATAGGTGTAATCATAACAATGTAATGAAATACAGCAAAACACGTAAATCTGTTTAAAACATGTGAAACATTGTCATGCTCTGCAGTGCATTTACAGTTAAGTAAAAAAAAATAATAATAATTCATAAAGCAAAGAATAAACCTACTGTAATCAAAATATATTCGAAACGTAGTCAAAACTCGGTAAACATTTCCAAAAATCGTATTCGATGCTAATTGCCACACACAAACTGAATTTAAGTCACTGAGAGGAAAATCGTGAAAACACAAGATTTATAAGATAGTTTCACTGGTAAATAAACGGAGGAAAATGTATCGCCAATCACGTAACTCTAAACAGCGGTAATGGATTTGGGTGTCAAAATGATGAAACACTTCACATGGCTGTGAACATTTGAAAACAAATCAGGTAATACTTGATTGCGGTTAAAGATGTGAAAATAATCATGTAAGAAGTAGACACAAAAATCAAAGCTAGACATGACATAGAGGAGACTGCTTAACGATTTTTTTTTAATCCGTACTGTTTCTATAATACCTGTAATTTTCCTTGTGGAATTGACATCAAATAATTAGGTAATATTAGATTACGGTTACAGATGTGAAACTAATCATGTAAGAAGTATAAATTGGATTTCGCAATAACTGTTAAGATGTTCCCCATGCCTTGAGTATTTTGGTTTTTAAATATTGACTGCAGAAATTATGTAATGGAGGAAAATAAGTAAATCCAAGATGGCAAGGATACTTCCCCCTTAAACCAGACAATCGTGCTGCGTGAGTGCACGTTTGCATTGGCACGCAACGCAGATGTTTGAACAGCGAGCGTTGCCTTTGAGAGTGCCTGTGGACCGTCCAGATTACAGAGTACTTAAGAATACAGATGCGAAACAGCCTCTTGCACAGCGAAGCACTCGCCAGCAAAGTGGCGTCACTGGCCGGCGACGTGGTGGAACGCCGTCCGCCANTAGCCAATAAGACACAAGGCCCGTTCCCAGAGCCTCGCGCAGTCAAATCAGGGATTGGGTCTCTGTGTACTTACCTACTCTGTGGTCCAGGCCGTTGCTATTGCGCATGCGCAAGTGTAAACGACACATTTATCCAGTTACTGTTATGGGTTTTTTTTAAACTGCAAACACTCATTCAACTAGCACAACAGTTTATATTAGGTTAGTATGAACCATATACTAAATATGGGGTAGACCAATCTCGCTGGCTGCGCACAACCAGTCTCCGTGTCCCAACATTGAACTGCTTTCCTGTCAACACGTCTAGCAAAAACGGTATTGATTGGATTTGAGGTTAAGAAACCTGATTGGTAAACAAGTGCTTTGAGATGTATTTATACTTCCGCTAACTAATTTCAAATGCAATTTGTTTAAATGCAAATTGGTAAAAGTATTTTGTTTATATGAATATTTTTGTAATTTATAAATTAAGATATAAACAAACACGTGCATCGATGTGGACCGTGTGACTTTGACAGGTATGTTGGCTTGGGGTTACTAGCGCACAAGACCAATAATCGGTTTACCTCATATTTAGTCTATATTAAACTATATAAACACGTATTTATCTACTGTTCCGTGAAGAATTTATATACCGGGAATGCATTCACACTAGAAAGGATAGGTGATATCGTCATGAGCTACAAAACACACAACGCTGTTAGTCACTCCAATTTAATTCACGCTATGCACAAAATATAACAGCCATCGTGACCTTCCTCAACATAGATTTGCAACACTAGTCCAAGCACCTAGGTTATTTTAGAGTTGGTCCTGTTAGCAGGGCCGTTCTTAGGGGTGTGCGACAGGTGCAGTCGCCCAGGGCCTCGTGACTAGAAAGGCCCCAAGCCCTGAAAAAAAAAATTTAATAAAAAAAATTAAAATATTTACCATTCGTTCAGTTGTTAGCCATATATTTCACGATAAAATTTATAAATTTAAACACGTATATTTTAATGTAAAATGTTTTACCATGTAAGTTGCACATTTTATTGTTTGATCAAGTTTACTTTTTTAGTCTACTTTCGGAAGGAAAGATAGGCTTATGCAATCACTTGGTTGTCTGTCTAGAATGTACGTCCCCTCCCCCCCTAATAACTTTTAAATCCGAAAAGCTAAGTTAACCATACTAATTCCACATATAGTATTTAGTAAGTAAATCTGACTTCTGTAGTTTTCTATTACGCCGGGTACTTATTTTCAAAATGGCGGCAATTTTTAAATTTTGCCCCCTATGTTATATTTTNGTAGTTTTCTATTACGCCGGGTACTTATTTTCAAAATGGCGGCAATTTTTAAATTTTGCCCCCTATGTTATATTTTGGTAACCAATTATCCGATTTAACCAAAATTTGGAACAGTGACAATGCATTATATAATTATTGTATTTAGAAAGCATTATTGGGATTAATTCGCTATTTTGGGAGATAGCGTAAGGTGAATAAAATGAAGCTTCTCTTTATATCTCGAGAACCATTTCGCAGATTTAAACGAAATTTTGTACATTGCAGCGAATTATGTATGCATTAAATCTATAAACCGATAATGTTTTTAGACCGCCAATTTGGAAGATTGAAAATAATATACTTTTTACGTTATACCTCTGGAACTATTTAACTGATTTGAACCAAATTAGGTAATTAGACAGTGAATTACGTATGTATTTAATTTAGAAAGTATTAATGTTACTAATCCACCATTTTGGAAATTCGTGCAACATGAAAAATAAAGTTTTTACGTTATATCTAGGTAACTGCAGAACCGATTACTCTCAAATTTGGCATATATGCAATACTATTGAAAGCCACGTTCATATATGCAATTTAAATAATGGATAAGGCACTAATTTTAAAATGGTGGACATNGCAATACTATTGAAAGCCACGTTCATATATGCAATTTAAATAATGGATAAGGCACTAATTTTAAAATGGTGGACATATAAATATTTTATGTTTATTTTCATTACGTACACATTCTATGTCAGTATGCCACATATCCCAAACATTTTCAACATACTTAATAAGTAACAGTATCTAGCAAAAACATAGAATGTGCCAATAAATCTCCGTTTTGTTCTCTAGAAATGAAGATACCACCACATGAAAAAATAGAGCTTTTTTTTGTCATGTCTGGACCGATAAACCTATTCCCACTGAACTTTTCGAATTAGTAGTGCAACAGTAGGCCATTTTTAAAAGTGTGTATGGCTTTATTTACAGTACGGCTACAATATAAATAGTTAAGATAAGTTTCTCATTTCTATTAAACGTTTAATCAATTTCAATTAGACTTTGTATACTGAGAGCATATCCATTAGAAGCTTATAGAGATCATATTTTGCTGCCTGTTTGTAAGAAAGTACCAGGTGATACATTATTCATGTGATATCTCGGGAAGCAATCATCTAATTTCCAGCAAATTTCCCACACAATTAGTATTACAGTGGGCATGTAAACTTATGTAGTTCAAGTTGGACAGACATTTTTTCGTAATGGTGCAATATAAATTATTTATCATATCTATTTAATAAGTTGACAAATTTCAGTATCTATTAGAAGTATCATATACTGTATGCCTATAAAGAGTCTGTTTTATGATATTTTGTACAATAGCGCCAAATGAGAAACTAAATCTTTTATGCTACATCTCTGGAACCAGTCAATCTATTTCCATCAAATTCTGCACACAAGTAGTCTTACGGTACGTAGGCCATAAAACTTGCATGATTTAAGTGACTCGCATACGTGTTTTCAAAATGATGTCCCTGTTAATATTTGAAGTTGATGTTCCGAACCCTACATCCGTGATGCAGTTGGTTGCACGCTGTTACGAACTAAGCTTTTCAGCCAATTCGTTCTTGACAGTTGTTAGGGACGTAGCTCAATAATGACTCATGATTCGGTAGAGCACAACAGTATAAGATGAGTTTTATTAACATTAAGCTNAGGGACGTAGCTCAATAATGACTCATGATTCGGTAGAGCACAACAGTATAAGATGAGTTTTATTAACATTAAGCTTTTACAATAACTATTTATGTTACTATTGAGCGGGGGAGCATTACAGTGATTTTAAGATGATTCATTATTACTTTTAATTCACGCCATTTTAATTAAACCTAACTGGAAAGTCATCATCACCTTGTTGTATCCGGAGGCTGATTCTACGAGACGGTTAACGAACGCCGGACACACCCATCTTCCTGGTCTGCTTCGCTGGTCGGGTCGCCCAAAGGACTAAAGACGACATACGCCAGACGCTGGTCGAAAGACGCTCGTTCCGGGTATTACGCCGGCCTATACCAAGCGCGTGGTTCTGCGGCCCCGCTCAGTGACCGGTGGAGGGGATTTCTGCAACTGTCTTCTTTCGCAAGGATCAACAACCAAATGGTGGCGTTGCAATCCCGGAGCAAAGGTCCAAATTACAAACTTCCACACTAGTCCGTTCGGCAATTCCTAAGGCCTGATCACACCATAACAACGACATCGTACGGTACGTGACGTACTGTGTTCGAGTTCCAGGTTAAGGAACGTATGTATTTGTAATTGTCTCACTTGTATTGCATTTTTTTCTGGTTGCATCTCCTATTAAATCACTATCAACGAGACGTCAAGACCCACCTACCATCTAACCTTTTAATAACTTTATCAACATTTTTGCATCCATGGAAAAGAAAGCAGGCTCATTAGTTATATTGATGACTTCTTGTTATTATACGTATGTCATGCGAGTTTTTTTTTTTTTCGAAAAGTGACCGGGGGGATTAACTAGTTTGAAAGGTTGTTGCACCTAGCCTCGCTAGGGGTGGCGCTGTCTGCTAGGTTGCAGGTTCAGGGCACTATGTTGAAGAATGGTGGACGTAAACGCGCATGCGCTGTAATGATGACCGCCCACAAATGCACGTGCAATAACCGTAGATGAAGTACGGGGCAGAGTGTACATGCGAGTTGCGTAGTAGCCACACGCTGCTCCAACTTCGGACTGCTTCCCTGCCGATACCACTACCGGAAACAATGTGGGTAGGATTTGGGGTTAGAACACGGTTTATGTAAGTACACTGTAAAATATTTTCTGGTTAACTTCCTAAACTGTAATGGAAGTATTTACCATATACAGTGTATGGTAATAATAACATACATCAAGCTGCAGATAGAGGAATATTTAGCGTCGCTACTATACAAAGCTGGGAACTTCCCTACGCATTTGATTGTTTCCTGAGCAAATGTAGGAACGCTACAGTGAATGTAGAGGAGAAAACATTACCATTCCTGCTTTCTCACTAAGCGCATAAACTGGTATGGTAAATTTCCAAATAATTTGTAAGAGTGTAAGTGCATCGAGATGTATGTACAGTGGCTCACATTAATATTCGGCCACCGAGGATTAACGCAGTTTCATGGCCTTATGTTGCATTAGAAATGAAGATAAACAATTTTGTATAACGTGTTAGTAAGAACACACGTTTAAATGAAATGCAATAGTAGCCAATAACTAAAATGAGCAGTGAAATATAATGAAACACAATATTTTGTCCTCGCGTGCTNATGAAATGCAATAGTAGCCAATAACTAAAATGAGCAGTGAAATATAATGAAACACAATATTTTGTCCTCGCGTGCTCCAAAGTACGTCACTTTAATATTCGGCCAGTTGCGGTGGACGCGTGGCACAGGCATGATGCACATTGCGTTCGTACCTCGNGCGTAAGTACGTCACTTTAATATTCGGCCAGTTGCGGTGGACGCGTGGCACAGGCATGATGCACATTGCGTTCGTACCTCGTGTTATCCCCTGCACGCTCTCTGCGCTGAGAGGTTGTATTGGGTAGCTCTGTTGACTGCGTCAGTCAGGCAAATGGGACGTAGGGGTAAGAATACAACGTTTGAACAGCGGCAGCTGGTAATTTTTCATCATTTAAAGAAGAAATCTCAACGAGAAATTGCGGATCACTTGAATCTGCTGAGGTCCATTGTCGGAGACATCATAAGAAGGTTTGAGAAGGAGAACAAAATAGATTCGGTACCTCAAAAAGGACAGCCAAAGAAACTAAGCGAGAGAGAATAACGTCAAGTAACCATGAAAAGAAAGAAAGATCCAAAAATTAGTGCTTGCAAACTTACCATTGAGATACTCAATGAATGTGGAAAAAACGTCCATCCAGGAACCATACGACGAGTTATTCGAAGAGCAGGATATAATGGTAGGGTACCTAGAAAGAAACCTTTTATTTATGAGGTTAATAGAAGAAAACGACTTAAGGTCACAAAATACCACGCTGACAAAGATGAAAATTTGTGGAAAGATGTTATTTTTGCTGATGAGACAAAAATTGAATGTGTTTAGTTCAGATGGCAGGGTCACAGTATGGCGCAAACCAAATGAGGGGCTAAAACCGGGAACATACAACCTATTGTTAAATACAGTGAAAGTAGTATTATGATCTGGGGCTGTATATCTTCAGTAGGTGTTGGAGAGGCTGTACGTGTCAATGGAACAAGGAAAAAGGAAGATTAATCTCAACATCCTGAAAGCAAACCTACACAAGAGTGCTGAAAATCTGGGCATTAGGAACATGTTTAAGTTCTACCAAGATAATGACCCAAAACACAAGTCATACGTTGTCAAGAGCTGGCTTTTGTATAACTGTCCCAAAGTCATTAACACATATCCTCAATCACCCAACCTGAATCCCATAGAAAATCTGTGGGATAAATTCAAAAGAAGATTGCGTACTACAACAATTATGTCAACAAAATAATTGAAGAAAAGGTTCAAGGAAGAATGGAGTAAGATTGGCTCCGAACGTACCGGGAAAATAATCGCTAATATGTCACATCGCCTGCGAGAAATAACTAAACAGAATGGCCATGCTACCAGGTACTAAAATACTGTGTATTTAGTTTTGAAAGAGGATTATGTTTGTGTTCGAATGATGATGGCCGAATATTAAAGTGGCGTACTTATGCAGGATGGTATGAGAAAATCATATTGTTTGTTAAGTTGCATTGCTCATTTCCGTTATTGGCTAACGCTATATTTCATTTAAAGCACACACGAATGATTGTGCAATATGATTTATGTTTATTTTCGTTTCTAATGTAACACAAGGCCATGAAACTGCGATAATCATAGGACGCCGAATATTAATGTGAGCCACTGTAAACTGGAATATTCAAGTTATAGTCCATTCGCAGTTTCTTCGCGCATTTCTAATCAAACCTTTGAAACAGTACACCATGTATGACGCGTTTGGGTGTTTCCTAAGTATGTTATGTATCACAAGCATTTTATACTTGTCTTAACATAAAAGTGCATTATTTTTTGTTCAATTTAACTTTTCCTCGTATTTTATCTATAAATTACATTATTTGAATTATAACTGCTATGAATAAAGACAGAGGGAAAATGGGTGTGTTGGTGATGCCTAGTAATAAATAGTTCTTATGCAAGATGATATTACACTTAGTGCGCACGAATGCGGTGCATTGGCCCCCTGGTGTAATTTTTTTAAGCTTTGTTTGTACGAGGTGGTGGAACGTCCTGGAAACACAGCTTGACCAGGGCTTCAGAAAAGTTGAAAGTAACAGTGATTGGAGTATAGTTGAAGTATCACATTAATATAAAAGAACGGTTCTTTTGAACATTCGGATGTAAACGAGCACGTTTCTCACTGTTGACCACGTAACTTTGACAGCTGTGTCGGTGGCGGGTGAGTCGAATATCGTTGACGTACGCAGAAGACGAAAGTATCTCCAGCGCATATTCAGGCGACGGCAGTAAGCATGGGCACGGTGGCCCGCAGGCGTTCGTTTGCGCGGAGGGAGCGTCCAGAAAAGAAGGTCGCGTAACTGGAGGAACCGTGGTGAGAAGATTCCCACAGCGGTCGGGACCGCGGAAATTCCTCCCGAGGCAGCGCGAGCTCGCTAGCACAGTTGGCAAGGCACGGGCGGACGTTGCCTTCTGCGCCGTAGTCAGTTAACTGTTCGTTGGACACTCGGGTAAGTCCTATTTACCTACTGTTCTTCTCCAGCCGAGGTAAAAATAAACACCGCCGTGAATCTGATATCCAGCGGGCATGCATCATTTTTTTTCTCTCTGTGTTTTATTCGTATTAGTTATAAATAAAATATTGTAATACAAATGAAATACTTTTATGATAACTCTAGTACAAAACACTTGTGATACATTGCATATTTAGGATTATACATGGGATGTTTTTTTTAAATGTTTGATTCAAAAAGTGTCAAGTAACCGCGATTAGATTATAACAACCATTCCAGTTGTGCGCATTAAACTGTAGATATTTGTCGTCCTCGGATATTGATTGGAACACATACGTATGATGCAAGTGGGCCTGGTTTCGGGTTTCAGCTGAGAATAGATGTATGCTCCGTTGTCAGGTGAAAGTTTGGAATTAGTTTCTTGTAAGCAGCCGCCAGTGTACAACAGACGCTTTAACGAGCAACGATTTAAAAATTAATAAGAAAATAACCGTCGTCGATATCAATGCTCATTAAAATTTCTCCCTCGATCTTTTCTATGTTCCTCCTTGTCTTCGTCAACCTTTAGGTTGATACTGAGATTAAACTGTGGCTCTCCTTGGGTTTCACATGTACTGCTTTATTCCACTACTCGTTTTGTGATCTAGTAATGAGTACCTCGCCACATAGTTGAGGGATTGCATTTATTTATTTTCCGTGTGCGTTGGTTGTGTTGTTAATGTCCAGTTCTCATTCCCGTCGTGTACCTACTTTGCATTGTTGATATTCCAACAAACTATCTAAAACTGAATTTGATTAAATCCTCCCAGGCCTCTTTTAATGTATGGTTTCACGTGTTGAATATAAGAAAATTCTTATGCGTTCTGAATTTAAGCAGACGAAGCGCTTTTCTTCGTTATAACTATCAATATGCCTTTGTGTGCAGCGGTAGGGATAGGATCCAAATATAATCCAGTACAGTGGCTCTTTTTATTATATATTTATTACCTACAGAGAATATCATTGACCATCGAGCCTTGCAGAATATTTTACCCTACAAAAATTACTTTTATGTGTGTTATGTGCCGTGAGTCTGAATGGGTCAGTTTATAAGTCATGATTATTTGTATTTGCAGTTTGATAGGCCAACTATGTAAATTTAGCTTCTTGTATTACGTTATTACTTATTGGTAATTTAGCGTGTTTGTGTTAATACTTTATCCTACTAGGCATTTATTTTTGATCCCTTCCTCATAGGCCTTGGAAGAAAGGAACCTTGAACTCGCAAAGGTTGTCTGATACTAATGCACTGCTGGGAAACAAATTTTGTGATATCAGAAATAGTACTAGTTAAACATTGTTCCGAAATAATTGTAAAATTGGTACAATGATTGGATTCAAAGTGGACATCTGCAGAAGAAGAAGAAGCATATGTACCTCAAGTGTAGGGGAAATAAAAACCACACATGTTTTAATCGCATTCAGCATGGGGAGCGAATTTTTTATCCCGATGTCGGGAAATTCGTGTTTCAGGATTTGGATAAGCGGTATTACGATGCATATATATTTTTTTTTTAAGAATGTAGATAAGAGTATAATTGTGGCAGCTTTATAAAATGGCTGTGTGAGGGCATGTCAGTCCATTTACCTGTGAAAGGTGGTGTGGTCGTTCTTGTTAGTTAGAAGGAACTCATTTTGTTTGTATTATACGAACGAACCCTCACCAAATAAGGGCTAATTTTTAAACAGAGTATCGATCATTGACGCTACATCTCCTTGCTGAGAATATGAGAGGAGGTCCGCAATAAAGAGTGAAAGATTTGATGAACTTGAAGTGATAGAAGTTTCAAGTGATTCTAATAGACCATCTCCTTCAGCATAAAATATGTTTGAGGGACCATATGGGAATGTTTTTGATTGCCCTGGTCCCTCAGGGTAAAGTTACTTTTCCCACCCGGGCCCTCGTGTTCAGCCGATGCCAATCTTCCATCACCTGCCGGTAACATACAGGATGTATCTAAACTATTGTAACAAACTTTGGGAGGTGATTTCTGGGATCAAAACAAGCACAAATGTTCTTATGAACGTGTTTTTTCTGAGGTACGGGACCAACACTGGGCAGTTGTTTACGAGAAACTAATTTCGCCCCTGAAGTACAATTTCAAAAATTACGTAAACTCTTGTGTCGCAATGCATTCGTGGTGGTACATTCGTCTCCACGCCAAAAAAATATCACAGTAAGTGGCACTGGGGATACACGTTGCCACATGCGTGATGCAAATACAGCAGTCGCTCGACCACCATACTTTAATATTTTAACGCAGCGCTCTCAGACATAGAGCCATCCCGCGCTTCGGCAGCCCACCCGGCAGGGAAGAGGGATCACGCCCTCTCATTGCAAGTGTCCCAGCCGTGCACCTGGGGTAACCAAATCCAAAGTCCCGACTTGATGCACAAGTACGGCCGAAAGCACCCTTCCACAAGGTTCTGAGACCCTCGTACTCAGACAACATGTTACCACGACGTGAAACGCCTGTAACTCAATAACAACGCTTTGTAGAACATGTGTTCACATGACCATTTTGCTTGTTTTGATACCAGGAATCGCCTTTCGAAGTTTGTTACAGTAAATTAGATACATTTGGTATAGTTTATTGGCGGTTTTTTTCACACTTTTTGAATTAATCCTTTGAAAAACCACCCCATGTATGGCGTATTGGGTTGTTTCCGAAATATTTCTTGTATAAAAAGCATTTTATATTTCTGTTAACATAAAAATGTCTTACTTTTTATTAAACTGAAATTTACTGATATTTTATTTATAAATTATAAAGTTTGTTTATAATTAATCTGAATAAAAAATATAGAGAAAACAGACGTGTTGGTAATGCCTAGTAAGAAATAGTTCTCACTCAAAATACTTTTAACTCAGTTCGAACGAATGAAAGGTGTTGTCCTTTTGGTGTAATTTTCTAGACTTAGCTAAGCTTTGTTTTCTTGAGACTGAAAGTAGAACTTAAGCAGGGCTTCGGGAAATTTTGGAGTAACCGTGAATGTACTATATCTGATTTGTTTGGTTGTGACAGTGATTTTAAGGATTTTCCGGTGGACGCTTAGGTTTTTATTTTCAAGGCATTCACGGAAATTTCAAAGAACTTTCCGTGAATTCTTGGAACATCTCCATAAATTAGCTGAATATTTTTTTTGTAGATAGTTTGACTATATATACTGTTTATAAAGTGATATTGCGAAGAAAAAACCGTTTGATTTACGTTATACAAGTGTTTGCTGTTCATAAAAATTACATTTATTAAAGTCGATATATTTTGTCTTGGAGACAAATTCAATAACCCATCGGAATGTTCACATGCCGTGACTCTGACACGCAACTAACCTGATGTTGCAAGGGTGCAGGGGATAAACGTTTATTTTCATAAAGTGAAACGTGTATTTTTTTTTTTTTTCATTTTATAATAATGTTTTGAGTTTCTGAAGTGTTGCTCACTGTTGCATGCAACCTTTTAAATTTATTTTGTGTTTGAAAAAAAAAAAATATAGCAGCGTGGATCAATTAAGTTTTCCAGAAAAACGACAATTTTCTGATTACAACTGCGAAGAAAGCTTCGCGTAGCTTCGGCATTGTTCGTTCCCTAAATCCTATACCGGAAACGTGGAGAGGTCCCGTATTTCTTTCGTATGGAGTTCAGTGTTATTTTTATGTTGTTACTATAGACCAGCAAAATCCCTGTCATTCCCTGACAGCATGCACGACTTCGCCGTCACAATAAACACACATATTCAAGCAGGTGTCATTTGCTTATCGGCTTGTGCGACTGCGAGGACCCAGTCTCATGGTTAGTTGTTTCCTATTCGTCCAAAGCCATCCAAGGCGTTGCAAAACCATCTGTACTCCAATGAAAATCGCACATGTCTATTCTGTCTTCAAATGACAACGCNCGAAAAACGCACATGTCTATTCTGTCTTCAAATGACAACGCGAATTTTTTAAGGTCTCTAGTCATCGCGGAACGCGTTCTGGCACGTCGGCTGTCTATTACTGTCAAACGTTCATAGAGGGAAATTTTTCAACGGTGCGAAGCCTGAAGTTTCGGAGACGGAACAAAAGAAGCAGGACACGCTGCACGCTGCGCATGCGCAGGAGTTTATCGCGCGGGGTGTTTTGGTTCNTGAAAATCGCACATGTCTATTCTGTCTTCAAATGACAACGCGAATTTTTTAAGGTCTCTAGTCATCGCGGAACGCGTTCTGGCACGTCGGCTGTCTATTACTGTCAAACGTTCATAGAGGGAAATTTTTCAACGGTGCGAAGCCTGAAGTTTTGGAGACGGAACAAAAGAAGCAGGACACGCTGCACGCTGCGCATGCGCAGGAGTTTATCGCGCGGGGTGTTTTGGTTCCGCGCTCTGCGCACGCCGTTGAAACAATCCACCCCTCTCCACTCACCGACGCGCAAACAGCGCCGGGGACTGTCGACGACGCCGCCACGGGGAACTTTCTCGTCGCTCCGCAGCACAAAAACACGACGACAAGGACGTTCGCTGTATCCTCGGGAGTTCACAGACCGCACACCCATCTCGTGTAAACTAAAACCAACACGATTACAAATATGCGCAATAGCGTGGCGGTTCCTCTGGTGTAAGCGAACTGGGTCGCTCGTCGTCCGCGCGAAGCTGTGGAGACGGGCCTTGCGTCTGATGGGTTATTGCTAGAGACCTGAAAATTTCGCTGTTTCATTTCGGGACAAGCTAGAATTCAAAACCTCGTACGTTTGTATTGCTTATTCTATTGGCCCACCCGTTGGTTTACACCTCCTGGACAACTCTGAGCCAATAACAAATACACAATAAAATGCATACCGAATCACCATCTTCCGCTAATACGACAAGCAACCAATGAACAGTGATATTTGCATTATTTTACATACGACAATGGAGTATAGCCTACAGGTCATTGAACTCACGAATTTTTCAGGTCTCTAGTTATTGCACGTTGTGGAATACTTCCTATTGGTCGGGCTGCCTTCTTGCAAGTTCATCTCTAGGAGGTGATTGGTTAAGGACGTTCCACCATATTGCTGGTCGGTGAGGCCATTTTGCTTTCGTGTGTGGCTGGAGTTAGCAATACACGCCGCCATTTCACCTCTGTATTATTTATTACTCTGTGCTACAGCGGAGGAACCAAGCGTGCCTTCAAATGCTTTTATTCTACCACGTTTAAGGGATTTGATTAGTTATTAATTCTTGCGAGCCAGTAGAGGCGCCCAAAGCGCAGGCCGCATCACGCCTGTCCCTATTTTCACTCGTTCGGGTGGATAGGCAGGTAGGTACGGCTTAGCGTCTGGTCGAAGGTGAAAGTCTTTAGAGACAAAGTTGGCCAGTGTCATTCCCAATACTCCGGATGCTCGCAGACCTTACTCGCTGGCCATTGTCGTTTCTCACTACTCCGGTGGTACCACACACTTGGTGCTAATTGCCGAACGAGACTCCAAAAACTTTAGACACAGAGGTATGTCGCGGATTATATAGCTCAGTTGGCCTGTCCCAGAAGATTCTTCGCTTCCCCTAGTCGCGCTGAGGGGAAGGTAGGATGGTGTCCAGAACCAAGGTTAATTCTACTCAGGTTAGGATTAAAACGAGTTTTCTTATGGGAGAGTTTAGCTTACGGAAAAATTTCCACCGCTAGGTGCTCAGTGTTCCAAAGTAGTAACTTTTAATTAAAATTTTAAGCTACGTGAACAATATAAGAGAAATATTTTACTTAGCTACGTAGTTATTTTATATTTTATTTATGATTATTGCAATTATTTAGTTTTTTAACATAGAAAATAGATAAAATCCGGTACACATGCGACTCGAGCCCAGGTTCTCTCAAATGCGAGTCTGAAGTTTTACCACTGCTCCAACTCGTTCGGCACTCGAATGCGTATTCACTTCCAAAATGTTCTAGATAGTCTGCTCAATGACTGTGTGACATGATAACTTTGATTTTGTTTGTTCAGTGTTTGTCCATCCGTTAGTAAAAAATACTTAATTCTGTTAAATCCATTAAAACTAATGACTGGCTTTTTACTAGGTACAACGCGGAGACTCAAGATACGACCCGATTTTTACGTGTCCCGTGATGTAAGTTACTTAAATTGTTTAGGGTATTGAATTTAGTCTATTTGCGTTCTTTTTGTGGCTCACCTTATGTTTTCCACCAAGCAAATAATTATTGCCAGCCTGAATATTATTTTAATTTTTCAATTAAACTCTTCAATTTTAGCGCAATGTTCTTCTACCAGTGGTGGTAGGCGGCCCGGGGTTTTGTCATAGTGCAGCACCACTGCTGCCATTTTAGTCGTCACCATGGCAAGGAGCGGTGAACATTGTGCGTTCGTCCTTGAAACCTATTTTAAAAATGGCGATTCTGTAATCACAACGCAGAGATTATTTCATACGTGCTTCGGAATAGGTCGGCACGGTGCAGTCCCTGACAGGAAAACCTTTCTATTGTGGGTTAAAAATTTTAGAGTCACAGGTTCGGCTTTAAAAAATGCACCGCAAGGTAGACCTCGCAGCGCTCGAACTCCACAAAACGTTCAATTACTCCAACAAGCAGTTACCAAATCTCCAAGACGTCCAGCCCGTAGGCACACTGCCAGCTTGGGAATATCTGATCGTAGTGTGAGAAGAATTTTACACCAACACCTCCACTTTCATCCGTACAAAATCATGGTTGTGCAGGAACTTAGTGAACGTGATTGGGCCAACCGTATTGCATCTTGTCAGGCTATCCTGGAAAACGTTCCAACAGACGCAGTTGTGCTCTCAAGTGACGAAGCACATTTTCATTTATCAGGATTCGTCAACAAACAGAATTTTCGATATTGGGCAGAAAATAATCCTCGGCAACTTCGTGAACGACCTCTCCGTAGCCAACGTGTCACTGTTTGGAGTGCTGTAGCAGACTTTGGAATAATAGGCCCGTATTTACAACTCCTCATTCCACGAACAGTTACAGTAAAGTCTCATCGTTACGTAGAGATGCTACACAACTTCCTGGAGCCTAAACTGAATGAGCGTGTAAATCCTGCTGTATGGTTTCAACAGGATGGTGCAACCGCTCACACAGCAAGAGAATCTACGGCAGTCCTAAGACAAATGTGTCCAGGGCGTTTAATCTCACTGCGAGGCGACATCCCGTGGCCAGCTCGTTCACCCGATCTTACCGCCTGTGACTTCTTTCTCTGGGGCTACCTGAAGAGTAGAGTCTACAAAAACAAACCGACGACAATCGATGAACTCAAAGTTGCTATCCGACACGAAATCGCGGAAATTCCACAAGAGATGACGAGAAGAGCATTGCGTAATTTCAGAATGAGGCTTCAGATATGTCACGGTTGGCATTTGAGTGAGATTATTTTTAAAAAGTGAAAATTAAAAAACAGATTATGTTAAAAAATTAAGTGTCAATTAAAAAAAAGATTATTTTTAAAGATTAAGTGAAAATTAAACAAATATTATGTATGGTTTAATAAAATTTTGACTAGAATCGTTTGTGTATTTTTTATTAGCCGTTCAAATTCGGGAGTTATTTCTGCCGCTCCCTGTATTATCCATCCAAACGTTTATACGCGAGAGACATATTGTGAGCCTTTCTCTCTGCTGACGAATTTTAGCCTGATTACGACTTTTAAAGTAAGGAGTCAGAAAACTGTTATCATCATTTGAAATGTTCTCCTTAAAATTGTAATTGACAGTGGCGCTCTTGATAAAGTTGAAGATACGCAACAGCACGACGATTTCAGCCAATAATATAATTTTTCAAAAAACTTGTGAAATTAAAATTCTTCTGTTTACGCAAAAAAAACTGTTTTAATTCACTACATAAATTTCAGAGTAATTGATGACAGTATTACCACAGAGTATTTAAAAGTGCAGATGATGCAGCTGCTTATTCCGCCAACTCCAGGTGCACACTCCAGCAAACCGGCGTCAGTGGTCAGCAACATCTTTCTACGCCGGCAGCCAATCAGCATCCTGGCAACATTCTCGCCTGCCGGCAGCCCAGCCAATCGGGGAACCTTTAGCAGCACGCAGTAGCCAATCAGACAAACGGCCCGTTCCCAGAACCTCGTGCTGCCAATCAGAGAATCATTATGCCCACATCAAATAAAACTGCCTCGCCATTTCGTCTGTGTGTACTTAACCACTATGTGGTATTGCGATGAACGTGTCGTTACGCCACTACATAATACCCCCGCGTTTCTCTCGCTTTTAAGCTAGGATCGAAGTAGATGATGTCAAAGGAGGCCGAAGTTTATTGAATACGGCTTTCGTACCAGAGGGGTGCATTTGTTCCCATCCGACCTGTAGAATGGTTGAAATGAGACGAAGAGTGGGAGGAGTGAGTGAGTGAGTGACGAGATTTGGGCGGCTCTTAACATCGAGTTTTTTTAGAGCCGATGAGGGTGAAGTGAGGTGAGTATAAAACAACGCCGGTATGCGGGGAAACGGGAGTCCCCGAGAAAACCCTCCGACCAGCGGAATCGTCTGGCACGATCCACGTGCGAAAATCCGGGAGCGACCCCGCAGAGAATCGAACCCGGTTCGCCTAGGTGGGAGGCGAGTAGTCTAACCACTGTACCGCCGCGGCTCCAAGACTGGGAGGAAATATGACGGAATACAGCAGTGTGGAAAATAGAAGAAACCTGAGAAAACCCACCAACCGTAGACAACGCCAGCCAAGTTTCCCAAACGCGAAAATACTGCCTGGGATAAGCCGATGATGGAGCCCAAAACGCCGTGATTGGAAGGCGGGCATACTAATCACACAGATGCCGACCTGCCCTGCTTTTTACACCATGAACCAGAGGTTCTGAAACTTTGAGGCACGATTCCTAAGTGCAAAAATTTGGGAATCGAACCCGGTTCGCCTTGGTGGAAAGCGAGCGCTATAGCCGTTACACCACCGCGGGCCCTGGAGAGGGCAGGACCATTTTTCTGAAGGCAAGTATAAATACTTCCAAAACCACTGCTTATAGTACAATAGCATACACCTCAGTGATACGAACAACATTTACGGTGTACCGCTCTGCCAAAATATTTGCTTACAGATTTGGAAAAACAGTTGTACAGCGTTGCTTTTATTGTTCTATATTTGTTCCCAAAATACCCGTATATTCATATTATTAATATGTTGAGAGTTACAATATGCTCATACTGTCTAAAAAAAAACCTTTAAAATCAAATTTCTGTGCATGACTTAACAAACGAACATCACCATTCGTACCAACCAACTTTCTAAATACCCATATAGCATCACCTAACTCAAACTTGAGCTTACGTCTAGAATACAATACGGGTGATGGTGAAATAGTAATAACAGAATTTGAAGTGGAAACAAGCTCATTTATAGCAAATGTCTTCCAACATATTTTGTCTCTTGAATCTATTTGACTCAGATAATTAACACTAGTCACTGTGCTGTTATGTGGATGTCTGTAAAAGCATAACTCCAATATACCAGATCCATTGTGTGCAGTCATTATACTTTTACAGACATCCACATAACAGCACAGTGACTAGTGTTAATTATCTGAGACAAATAGATTCAAGAGACAAAATATGTTGGAAGACATTTGCTATAAATGAGCTTGTTGCCACTTCAAATTCTGTTATTACTATTTCACCATCACCCGTATTGTATTCTAGACGTAAGCTCAAGTTTGAGTTAGGTGATGCTATATGGGTATTTAGAACGTTGGTTGGTACGAATCTTGATGTTCGTTTGTTAGGTCATGTACAGTATATTTATATTGCTTAATTACATTTTGGAACAGTTAAAAGTAATTACTGTTTCGAATTTTTTTTTTGTTATGAATTACGTAATACTTAAGGTGAGGAAAATTTCGCGTTTGAAACCACCTGTAGACTAGACTCCACTCCCCTGTGTATTTTCGAGNTAATACTTAAGGTGAGGAAAATTTCGCGTTTGAAACCACCTGTAGACTAGACTCCACTCCCCTGTGTATTTTCGAGCTTTAACTTTCTGTTCATTGACTGCTGCCCCAGTGTGATCCCAGTTTCACCTCAGATCAGGTGACACGGGATTCGGTGCTTGTTTTCTTACAGGTCTCTTATTGGCTCAGAATTCACCTGGACGTGTCTAATAAACTGCGATCCAACTGCAAACACGACAAAAACGCACATGTGTTGGACACCTGTCTTGNTAATACTTAAGGTGAGGAAAATTTCGCGTTTGAAACCACCTGTAGACTAGACTCCACTCCCCTGTGTATTTTCGATCTTTAACTTTCTGTTCATTGACTGCTGCCCCAGTGTGATCCCAGTTTCACCTCAGATCAGGTGACACGGGATTCGGTGCTTGTTTTCTTACAGGTCTCTTATTGGCTCAGAATGCACCTGGACGTGTCTAATAAACTGCGATCCAACTGCAAACACGACAAAAACGCACATGTGTTGGACACCTGTCTTGNGTTAGGCCGGGGGGGGGGGGTCCAGTCCCCGCCATCGTGAATTTACGGAATTTTCGCTGTAACATGCATGGCAGATTTTTAAGGCATAGCGCATTGCTTTGCACATGTTCTAAAACGTGTATTGCTTGAATACTCTTCACTAGTATGATTTCCATAACCGCTTGCAAGAAAAATTTATTTATTTTTTGCCTGCAACCACAAGTTAAAAAATTAATAAAGTCAGTAAAAATACAATAGTTTGATAAAGATTTAGAAGATGTTATTTACGCCATATCGTGCGAAAAATTTCGTTGATCAATCACAAATGGTACTCATTGCCAAAATAGTGAAAATCCGAGACGGCGGGATTTTATTCCCCTTAACGTTAGTTCTTCTCAGGTTAGGAACGAAACGGGATTTCTTATGGGAGAGTTGGGCATAGGGAAAGTTTCCGTCGCAAGTTGCGCTGCTGTTTTAAGGAGGTCGCTTTTTAAGGGTGTTTGATACCGAAAAATTAAATATTTTGTATTTGTACCAAACATTGTTTAACTTATACGCATCGTATGGGATTGCAATTTTCCCGAATAAAAATTTTTACACTTTATATTTTACAATTTGAGGTATAATCAGAAGTTTTTATATTTTCCTGCAGCCATCACAAATACCAACTAAGTTGTACAAATAAAAAAAATTTACAACGTTAATTAATGCTGTGGGCTTTCACGAGACATGTGTAATCACTTAATATCAAGCCACACATACAAAAAAATAGCATTAGTTTACATTGTAAATTTTTTATTCGTACATCTTAGTTACCATTTATTATTATTGCTGCAGCAAAATAAAAATAACTTTTATGTTCCATTAAATTATTCGAAAAAATATGAAGCTAAAACTTTTTTATTCTAGGAAATTGTCATTACATACAATGCGTACAAGTTGAAAAATGTTTGGTGCAATTATAAATTAATGAATTGGTTGGTATCTAATGCCCTTTAGTTGGCCATAAATAATGAAATTGCATTTATTTGTTTGTAAAAGTTCGTGTTTGACTCTAATTGTGATATTAACTTAATCTAGACAAAATATGAAGTATTCACGTCCCCCGACGGTGTTTACAAGAGCAACCAGTCAAAATACAACTGTTTTTGGGTTTGAGGGTACGTAAGTAAACTTATTTCTGTGGAAAAACGTTACGAATTTAAGAGCGAAATAAATACAGCTTTCATCAAAAGTAACTTTGTACTTTCCTCCTTCCCCCTAACAAAATTGCACAGGAAAGCGCTAAAAATTATATTTTTTGACCATTTCACTAATTTTTTTTCTCGATTCAGTCGTCATATTTAAATAAAGGAATCATATTGGCCCTAGTTTTGATAATTCCAGTTTACGATATAATAGTAAAGAACTTCTGCGTATATTTTGTTATATTTCTACTTTAGTGCGAAGAACAAAGTTTATTGTTTTCGTAGTTTCTAACACAGTACAAATAGGAATATTTTACAAAATTACATATATTTATTGTAGGAAAATTGCAAGTATTGCATTTATTTAATTAAAAAAGGGTAATGTATAGTACACATGCGACACCAGAGAACCCTGGCGGTGAAAATATGTAGTTACCAAACCAAAACCACTGAGGTTCCCAACCTGGGTAGAATAAACCTTACCCAAGTTGAGGAGCGCTCGCGATAAGCCAGCGAAAGAAACTTCGACACCCGGTACTCTTAGGATTCCTCGACCCCCTTCTCTATTTATTGTCACCTATGTGCAGAGTGGAACTGAACTGCCCCGAAAAAACCTCGGCAGGTGATTCCTAGTCAAAAACAGGTAGGACATTTGTATACTTCCTATAGTCAGGTACCGTAAGCGGTGGTGACTT
>NQII01004878.1:69969-93447 GCA_002778355.1 Clitarchus hookeri
TTTGTGACACAAGATTTTCGCTGTTATTTACATTTCCTTCCATTTCAAAGTGGCTATTTAATATTTGTAATGTTCAGTGGTTCAATTGGCACCACTGAATATCTGAAACATCCCACTGAAATAGGAGGACATTTAAATGTGATTTTTTTTGTGTCTAAACGTCGCCCCAACTTGTCACAAAGTGACCCCCCTGCTTACGGTACGTTCCAGAAGGGTGTAACCGCCCTTGAAAATGTAGCTGAAGCGCAAGTTTATTGCTAGTAACACAGCCAGCATGAATGATAAATACCCGAGTCGTCGGACAATGTTTTACTGAACGACGAAATGCAACCCATAAAAAAAATAGCTTGCGGTATCAACCCCGTTCCATAAAGAAGGATGGATGGATGATCACACTGGTGCAATGTTAAATGTAACTCTCTGGCATTTTTTGGGGTGTTCATCCCTGCTTATTAGTAACCGACCGTGCATGTTAAACAAAAAAAAAAAAAGGTAGCCTTGCGCTTTTGCCCTTAACCCCTACGCGACACTGTTCCGAAAAATTAATGCACAATATTCTAACACTGCAAACATGAGATTGAACGTAACTAGTAGCTTGTGCTACTTTTCGATGTTTGTGAGAATAAAATTAAGTGCACGCCATAGCGTGAACGTCCTAACAACAGCGTTAACGATGATTTTCTGGTTGCAAGTGGCGAAGAATGCTTCGTATGGCCCCGGCATTGTTCGTTCCCGAAACCCGATGCTAAGCTGTTTTTTTTTTTTTTGGTAGTTTTAACAAGAATAATCCTTGAAAACCCAGTTTTTCCAGGAAAATCTTTTGCATAGCTACAGTTTTTTTTGTAAAATCTGCACATATATTTGTAATATTACTGATGATAGGCTTGTATCGCAACTTACATTATTGAGAAGTAGACATAGAATAGTTTTTCTTCTTCTGGAAAACAAATGTGATGAATTAATAATAGGGAATAAGAAAAAAAGATTTATTTCAAAATGTAATTCACGACAAAATAGTTACACACTGCCGGCGCGAGGACAAGAGCCCAAGACCTTTGTGTTTATTACCCTGCACCTTTAACCGTAAGACCAACTGATCTTACGTTGGCTATGGTAATTTTTGTAGTAAATACCTACAAAATATTAGATAAGCCATAAGTGTTTTACGTTATTCAAACTTGCAATAAATTTATTTTTAGACGTAACTGCACTTTATATTAGCCCTAGTTTTTTTGACAAACATCTATAAACGGTTTTACGTTGTTAGGTGTCCGCCATTTTGTTTTAGCTCGTGTACACAGGTCAGTATAGTAGAAAACCTTTCTTGGGGCCTATTAAAAACATTGCTCTTGTAGTTTTACAAACGAGTAATTTCACAATATAAATCTTTGTACTGTTACAAATATTTTTAAAAATTACAAACAATTTCTCAGTAAAAACTACAAATTTTTCACAGTGTATTCGAAATACGGAGAGGTTCCATATTTCGTATTTACGGACTCAGAGTTCAGTTTTATATCCTTACGAATCTCGCTCACGTGTGTTGATTGTGTGTATTTACGTCTAAAATTTCCTTGAGCACGGACATTTCTAACAGCATATCTTCACTGCATGAAGCAAACATCAGAAGAAAAAAAAATAGTGACAGGCTTTGATTTGTTTCTACTAGAACTGTTGCGGCTTTGCCCACGTGTCAAACAACTTGTGCCACACTGATGTGACAAGTCTAGAGCGACCGGAGGGTAAAAAAAAAACTGTTCTCCCTGACACGTCCACTTTGAAACGTGTGCCTCCCGGCGCCGGACAATCTCGCGGAAGATCTTTCCAAGTCTCGCACAGGCCACGCACCAACAGCACGACCGCCCTTCAAGGTCAAGCTTGAACCACGTCCTGCCGGCTTGTGCTCCGTACGCATTTGGCTGGAACGAACCCCAGCCTGTTAACGGCGTGGGACCCCAAAAAATTAATATTTTTGTATTTGTACGAAACATTGTCCAACTCGTACGCTTTGAGTGTGATGACATTTTCCCCCAACAAAAATATCTCACACTTTATATATTTTGAATAATTTGATGTCAAATACAAAATTCTCCTGTTTTGTTGCAGCCGTAATAACAAATACTAAGTTTTACAGATAAAAAAATTCACAAAGTAAACTGATTCCGTGAGCTACCGCGTGAAACATTTGTACTAACCAAATAACAAGCCGTATTTATGAACAAAATAAAGTTAAATATAATGAAATTTTTGTATATTTTTAACATGTTTTTTAAAATGTATGAACTGTTATTTGGTGAATACATATATGTCAAGCAGTAGCCCACGGCATTAGTTTATGTTATAAATTTTACAACTGTACAACTTAATTCGTATTTGTTATTACGGCTGCAACGAAACAGGAGAATTTTGTATTTGAAATCAAATTATTCAAAAAGTATATAAAGTGCAATTTTTTTTTTTCGAGGAAAATGTCATCACATGCAAAGCGTACTAGTTGAACAATGTTTGGTACAATTATGAAATAATTAATTTTTTGGGGGTCCGACATCTTTAAGCGAGGCGCCCCGGGTCGGAACCCAGGCAAGGACGTTTGCGCACCCACCGACATTTTATCGGCTCCCGGTCCGACACTTGTGTTGGACCAGACGTTCACTAACTCGGTGTTCATAAAAAATTTGGTGGTCATGGCAAAAAGAGGGGAGGGGGGCAATGAGACGAACTACATAAAAATAAGACGACGACCCATCACCAGTCCGGTATTCTCGTCACATGAGCGAGACACGTTAGTGTTCCCTGTCACCCACCTGGGCACTCTTTTATGACTGGGTGAACCTGTTCGTCTGCAACCTTAAAAAATATTTCTGATGATGAATATTTATTGAATACTTCGTCATTCGTATTCACTGGGAAGAGCTATGCACACTGCGGGAGTTGTCGTAATTATTTGGTAAAAAAATATGTCAGTTAATTCTTAATTTGATGCCTGTTTTGTAACGTGCGCAATCTCTGTGTTAAGAGAGTATGTCTGATGACGTGTACTATTTTTCCCCACCTCACTGCAACCTCCTGGCGCCCGCGTCCAAGATGGAGTTTGCTCTCTGAGTGTGCTGCTGGACCGGAGCCAATGAAGGGATGAACTTCAGAATGGCTCAGCCGATGGCTTTAAATCTTCACGACTTACAGCTGCTGGAGCAGCGAAACTGAATTTTCAGTACTCTGCGTTGAACATGTGTGTGTTGAACTACCCGGAGCAAACTTTATGGAAACGTTAGAAGCTAAGTTTCCTTGCGAAATAAATTGCCGTATTGGTGTATCTTCCATATTTATTTTGATTATACTCAAGTTACAAGCAGAAAATATTTTCAATACGTTTATGAGTTTGCTATTCTACGCACGTGCCGTTATTTAAAAAAATGTAAGAAAGTGCAATAAGCTCACGAGTTATGTACACACTAAAAAGTGCGGTTATTTTCACTTTTAGCGTATCATTATCACGGGTCTGATGGATGACTGTTTTGCTTCTTAATATTTTTTTATTGAAAGACAAACTTTTTACAATCCACAGAAACTTTTCAAGTCGATTAGAAGCTACGTCATCAAGTTTTACTGTATAGACCAGCGTTTCCTAACCTTTTTCAGCCACGGGCCCCTAGGAAATCAAGTCAGTCTCGCACACCACCCGCTGGCGCACGTTCGTCGTGCTAAGTAAGCGTAGCGATTACGAGACTTTTGGTGGNGCACACCACCCGCTGGCGCACGTTCGTCGTGCTAAGTAAGCGTAGCGATTACGAGACTTTTGGTGGCATTTATTTCTTATTGTTAAATGGCCCAGAGATGAGACTGCGGACCCCCATACATATACTCGCTAACCCCCAGGGGTCCGAGGACCCCAGGTTAAGAAACACTGGTATAGACTTTTCTCGGTATCTTCAAATTTTTTAATTTAACCTTTGAAAAATCACTCCATGTATAACGGGTTTGATTATTTCCTACATATGCCACGTATCACAATCTCTATATACTTCTGTTAATATAAAGTACCTTATTTTTTTGTTAAATTGAACTTTTATTTATATTTGACCTATAAATTATAATATTATATTCATAATTAACTTCAGTAAAATACAGTGAGAAAATAGGTGCGTTTGTAATGGCTATTAATAAATAGTACTTATGAAAAATATAATGAAACTGAATACACACGAACATGGTGCGCTGTCCCTTTGATGTAAATTTCTTGACTCTGTTAAGCTTTATCGCCATGGGGCGGAGGAATATCCAGGAAGTAGAACTTTAGCAGGGCTTCAGAAAAGTTGGAAGTAACGGTGAATGGGCTATACAAGCGTTATTAATCATTCGGTTTTAATGTATTCTTGCCACCATTCTGTTTACTTGCTTTCTCGCTAAAATAAACATTTTTAAAACTGTATTTCAAATCCCTCATTACACTACAAGAACTATTTAAATATTTGCATAAACAAACATAATTCTTGTAAATTTCGAAACAAATGCAGAGTTGATTTAATCAATTATTTGGCTTCTAGACAAAACTTTTTGCACACAAATGTTTTTCGACAAAAATGTTTTCACACAGGGATTGTGTTGTGCATTGTATACTGTATAAAAAATAATTACATATATATATAGTTTTCCGTTTGCCCTTCTTTAGTTTTGAGTTTACTGTATTTCTGAAAACAAGTTTTACCAAGAAAAGATACGTTGTTCCTTGGCTTAACTGGCAAGCCATAGAAAGATTAAATTCTTACTAAAAATACTATTAAAATNGAAAAGATACGTTGTTCCTTGGCTTAACTGGCAAGCCATAGAAAGATTAAATTCTTACTAAAAATACTATTAAAATCAGAAAAATATGTAGCAGATGTATCATAGGAATTTTCCCTGGCAGAAACTTCAGTGCACGCGCGAAAAATCGGACACTAATTTAATTTGGCACCATACGTGCCAGCTCTCTCCCTCCCATCCGCCCCTTCGCGATAACTAAAACTATTTATCTCTCTCTATCGTGTATCATCAGTAGGNCAGCTCTCTCCCTCCCATCCGCCCCTTCGCGATAACTAAAACTATTTATCTCTCTCTATCGTGTATCATCAGTAGGTGGGAATACATATGAGTACGTTTATTCGTTTATGCAAATAAACGTCTTAATCATAATATCATACATACAAGAAAAATAAATTTTCCCGAGTGTTGCATTTTTTTTCTTTGTTATTAAAAAATATATATTTTATATTTGGGATAACACTAATTAAACTGTAAGAAAATCTAGAGTATTGTAATCAGATCCTGCAAACAGCTCAAATCATCAAACATCACTGTTGCATGTCTCTTCCCGGTGTTTCCTTCGCGTGGGAAGGCGCCGAGAGCAGGAGGTCAAGTTTGTAACGTTAGACCTACCGAGCGGCCTGTCATAAAGGACGCCGCCGCACACGACGATAAACTTATCGCAGCTCGCGCCTCGCTGAACTTAAGAAGCTCATATTTATCCATTTATCATGCAGGAATGTCGTCATCGCCATCACCTTTCCCAGGACAACTTGGATTGCCGAGAACGTTCTAGACGGCACCTACCACAAGTATAAATACCACGTGCGAGCCTCTGAGGCGAGAGTGATTAAGAGTCCAGAGTTTGGCGTCTCGTGCTACCTTGAGCGACAGCTGGGTTGATTCCGGAACGGCGAAGGACGACTACAGCGATCTGCGAGAGTGCGTTGGCGAGCTTGTGTGCAGTGAAGAGTGGGACTGTTCTGCGGGACTGTGGACTGGATGTGTGAGTCAAAATACATTCGGGACGATGGAAATATGCAGTTTTAACAAAACGTGTAGAAATAATTGGAGAAGTTTAAGGGACATTAGCAAGAGGACTGTGATAAAGGCGTTAATTTTAATAGAGAAAGTAAATATATATTGCGCTCAATAAGAATAATACGAGTTAATAGGACGCTCAGACTGGCAAATAACAGATGTTTGACTGTTTGTAGCATTGAGAATAAATATAGTTACTGAATTTAGTTCTTTTATTTTTATTAAGACCTCCATCCCTCACGAACTCAGACACGCCCCTCAGGTGCCCATGTAGCAAATCTTAATGGCTAACTGATTTCCTCATCGTAATGCGTAAAACACTAAGGTGTCATATTCACTTAAGCATTGACTGTGCGACAACATACCAAAAACCCATACAAATATAGATATGCCTGAACTGCAAATGCTTAACAGTTTTTGTACCAAGCAAAAAAAAACATTAGAGACCCGTCAATAATTTTATGACTTTATAATAATGACAAATTTTCCCTGGTTTGCAAAGAATATTTAGTCTGAAAATTACATATTATACGAAACAATTGCATGCGTCTCGTTTTTAATATTAAATGTGATGACTACATTAGGTTTAGACAGTCGTGGCTTGATTTTAAAACCCGATGTAATCTACGCAATATCTGCTAACTGAATAAAATAAGTCTAACAGGATATCCTCACTGCCTTTATCTCGTTTTTTTTTACCACCCCAAACTCTTAACTCTCGTTCTTTTGTTAATCAAAGTTCCTGGTGCCCAAACACAATTCCTTCTTTGCTTCCTCTTTCACGGCGGCGTCTGTTAAACTCTGTAATCGTTTACCTCACGAAATAAAAGATTAAATTTAAATTACTTAATTAAAAAATTATGTCAATATCGTCTGGTTACGTTATAAAAGTGTAAAATTAGCATGGCGGACGAGTTCAATAGGAAGAAGAAATGTCATTAAATTAAGAGTTCCCTACTTTTGCATGCATAGGTTTCTTCTTTTTTTTTATGTTTATTCTTCTATACTGATCTTTCGTATGGGACTGCTTAATTGTTAAATAACATTTTAATGTGTGTGTGCACACGTATTCGAGTAGAATGTGTACTGATATTTTGTTTTAGGTTTACTGGTAATTTATACAAAGAAAGGAGTTGACAGAAAAATATGATTCAGTTTTATTTTAATTTATTTTCCTTAATGTAATTTTTGCTGTTATGACAGTTTTTCTAAGGTACACTTTATTCCATTTTAGATTATTTTCCAAATTATTCAGATATGTTGCAGTATTTGAAACTTTGTTAAAAGACACGTTATCCTAAAGTTTAAATTATATCTGATAGAGCTTAGTCTGCTTATATATGTGTATATATATATATATATATATACACACACACACACACGCACACACTGAAAAAAACTGGTACACCTGCCTAATATCGTGTAGGGCCCCCACGAGCACGCAGAAGTGCCGCAATACGACGTGGCATGACTCGACTAATGTCTGCAGGTATGCAGGAGGCAATTCACACCATGACTCCTGCAGGGCAGTCCACAAATCCATAGGAGTGCGAGGCGGTGGAGCTCTCTTCTGAACAGCACATTGCAAGGCATCCCAGATATGCTTAATAATGTTCATGTCTGGTGATTTAGGTGGCCGATGGAAGTGTCTAAAGTCAGAATAGTGTTCCTGAGGTCACTCGGTAGCAACTCTCGACATGTGGGGTGTTGCATTGTCCTGCTGGAATTGTCCACGTCCGTCGGAATGCACAATGGACATGAATGGGTGCAGGTGATAGTACAGGTTTCTTACGTATCTGTCACCTTCCAGAGTCGTATCTATACGTATCAGGGGTCCCATTTCACGCCAACTACACATGCCCCATACCATTACAGAGCCTCCACCAGCTTGAACAGTCCCCTGTTGACATGCAGGGTCCATGGATTCATGAGGATGTCCCCATACCGGTACACGTCTATCCGCCCGATACAATTGGAAACGAGACTCGTCAGACCAGGCAACGTGTTTCCAGTCATCAACAGTCCAATGGCGGTGTTGGCGGGCCCAGGCGAGGCGTAAAGCTTTGTGTCGTGCAGTCAACAACGGCACACAAGTGGGCCTTCGGCTCCGAAAGCCCATATCAATGATGGCCCGTTGAATAGTTCGCAAGCTGGCACTTGTTGATGCCCCAGCATTGAAATCTGCGCCAATTTGAGAAANCGTTGAATAGTTCGCAAGCTGGCACTTGTTGATGCCCCAGCATTGAAATCTGCGCCAATTTGAGAAAGGGTTGCACTTCTGACACGTTTAATGATTCTCGTCAGTCGTCGTTTGTCCTGTTCGTTCACGATCTTTTTCCGGCAGCAGCGATGTCGAAGATTTGATGTTTTACCTGATTCCCGATATTCACGGTACACTCGTGAAATGGTCGTACGCGAAAATCCAAATTATATCACTACCTCGGAGATGCTATGTCCCANATATATATATATATATTAGGGAACGAACATTCTATATCTTAATGTTAAGTCTGCATACAAACTTACATAGTAGGGAACAAATTATCTACATGAAATTTGATATTTTAATTTCTTGTATTTCACGCATGTGCTCTTTATTATATGGTTAAGTGTAAAAGAAGGCATTAGGCCTTAAATTTGCCACAGAAATAAAGACTGTTTAATGTTGCCGTCATTACTAGTTTGTCATTAAGAATAGTGACAGATGGCTGTAATTGTAAATGAAAATACATTTACTGTTTCACATAGTAATCCTGCAAAATTTTCTGTGAAATCCTTTTTCATCAATCCAAAAACTCTATCATAGTCTTGAAACTGTTAAACTTTTGCGTATTTTCGTGTAGTTTTGAAGGTATTTCTGTAATTAGTAAATATCGTTATGCAGTATTAGGGGTCTATAGGCCATTCACGGTTACTTCACACTTTTCTGAAGCCATGCTAATGATTTCCTTCCAGGATATTCCTCTGCCTCATGCAAACAAAGCTTAGCCGAGTCAAGAAATTTACACCAAAGGGACAGCGCACCATATTCGTGCGCACTCAGTGTAAAACAATTGTGCGTAAGAACCATTTCTTACTAGGCATTATCAACATACCTATTTTCTCCCTTTTTATATTCATGTTAATTATAAATTAAATAAAATTTATAAATAACATATAACTAAAATTTGAATTTAACCGAACATAAGGTACTTTTATATTAACACTAGTGTAAAATGCTTGTGATACACGATATATCTAGGAAACAATCATCGGGTCATACATGGGGTGATTTTTCAAAGGTTTGATTCAAAAAGGTGTGAAGAAACCGCGAGTAGACTATAACTCTTTTAATTATCTGGAAATCATAGAGGATAATAACACAAAAAAATTACTTTAAATAATAAGATATGAAGTTATCGTAACAATAATTGCCTCGTAGGAGCCAATGGTGATGTGGTCAGGTTCCATTCCCGTATAGTCTTCCCATATTTCCTTATGTGAGTAACCTGGTGTTGCACTCCCATTTATCCCGCCATTTAGTTCTCTCTCCCCTCTATCTTCACCTCACATCACCCTCGTGGGTACATAACGGGCCCGCTTGCAGCTTACATATGGTCTTACTTGTGCGCTAACTACCTGAATTCATTCTTGAGTCATTCATTCTCTCACTCACTCACTCATTCATTCATCGCGCAAGTAGGAGAAATATGTAGATTATGTGGCACCGACTCCATTTCACACCAATTGGCGGCTACCACCAAATGTCATGCTGTTCCTCGCTAGTCCCACTTAAACCTCCCTTACTCAAATCCCTTCCAAAACTACCCCTTAACGAGCTCCTCCTCCTTTCACTACTCAGCCCTCCAAAGATCCAACCGGAATAAATGGGAGAGAGGTAGATAATCGCTATCTAGAAAACACAATGCAAATCAATAGCTATCACTAATCTATGTTAGACTGCCTTTTCTACACAAATGTTGAAAAAATAAGAAATTGCATTAATTAAGCAAGTAATATTCTGAAACAATCAGCCGGTGCACAACTGAAGTGTACAAAATCATCAGATGTTCGTAAAACTCCTAATATAAATGTCAAAAGCAAAAACATATAATCTCATCACTGATGTTTTTTTTCTCTACTTGCTCATTTTCCTCGCTTGTGTGTTTGACACTTAATCTTTCCCTCTCTACGTGAGTAACCCCTCCAGGCATCATTGGTACGACCCACTTTTAACAGTTAGAGAACGGTTTCCTTTCACCTGCCTTCTCGAAGCTTATTTTATGCTGTAATACTACGAACTCTCTCGTTACTATCCCATGACTTATTGTCACTCCGCATTTTATAACATTTAAGTAAGATTTCAGTAAGTGATTCTTTACATCCCGTAAAGCATACATAGTGCAACTTATATGCACCCACTCTTTTCTAATTAAAATCCACTTCCCTCTTACATACTGTCTCCTCATGCTACTGCTATGGATGATACATTTGAAATAATTTATGTTATGTGCATCAAACACATGAATAATAGCAACAGGAGAATAGAAAACAAATCGTCATTGTGCTCTCATAAATTTACAACTGTGTGCCTTGCCTCGATCATATTTCCAAATAAGTACCCTCCGCAAAGTAACATTTCAAAATACCATACATGTATGTGAAATAATATCGTATGTAGGAAGCAATATACAAAATAATGAAAAGGGTTACCACATGTTATTTGACCACGGTGGCTACCAGCAAGTAGTGCAGTCAGTCACTGCCACTGGTTAACTAACATAAGTCGACTTTATACATGCATAGTAGCAATTGGATCCATCAGTTCTAATTGGCCAACATAGTAGTCACGCAATCTATGAATACAGTTATAAAATGTACCACAAGTATGTATCACAAAATCCACTCCCATTTCATCCGAAATAGGGGAAACTTGATTCCCACACCACCACCCCCCTCCTAAAAAAGGTCGGTATGGGAGTAACTCGGTAGGTAAGCGTACCTTTTGTGCTTTGGGTTGTAATGAATTATATACATACAAATGACCATTTTCATTCTTGAATTATGCACTTGTTCACACAATTCTTCATAGATCTCTAGACGATGAATATGCCTATCACTGAATGGCAAAAGCTTTCTGTATTAATCAAGATCTTGATGCTACAAATAATCGCCAGGCAGCATCACGTACACTTTCATCATCCTGAAATCTCTTCTACTAGGGATGGGTAATATGTTCGACTTTGTCACTGTTCCAAGGTTGGCACTATCACGTATTGTGACAGAAGATTCCAAGTCACAGCGACAGCGACCGCGCCGACCAGTTTCTATGAGTCTGCGACCAGTGTCACAGATTACTCGCATCGCGTGTTGCTGTAGATTTGTCACAGCTGCTCTGTAACGGGTGCTGTTCTGCATGAATGTGTACAGTTTCTGCCGTGCCATCTCACTGGCACTGGAAAATATGATACACCCAGTCGTACAAGCCTAGCTAGGTCCACGAAGGCAGTTAGTAGGGCACGACATTATTGCCTCGTTTATTATAAGTGATTACTTTTTCTTGTTACATCTAGCTGTTTCATTTGGATCCACGGCGCACATGCCACTCTCGACTGTATCTGAGATGTGTTCGATGGGACTAAGGTCGAGTGATCTCGGGGACCAAACAAGCAACCTCAAATCCATGGAGTGTTCATCCAACTACTGTGTCGCAATTCTGGAGCGGTGGGCCGGTACATTGTACAGTTCTCTTGTATGGTACTGTAGGCGTAGGCATTTGTGCACATGATCTGCCAGCAGGTCCCTGTATCGTTCGCCAGTAAGGGAAGATGGTACATGTACCAGGGGACACATTTAATCCCACAAAACCTCATAACCTCCGTACGAGGATACCACCACAGCCGGCCTGAACTGTACCCTACTGACACGAGGGACTCATCGTTTAATGTGCTTGGCGATGAACTCGTACCCTAAACCATAGGCATGTACCAAGGTGTACCTCGACTAATCCATCTAGTCAACTTTTTTCCATTAGTCAAGGGCCCAGTTGTGGTGGTCCCGCACCCACGTTAATTTTTGAGCCTTGTGATGTGCGGTGAGCAGAAGTACCCTAGTGAGATGGTAGCTTCTGTGCCCCATAGCGAGGAGACGCTTCTGGAGGGTATGGCTGCTCGCAGGTTGTTGTGTTACAACTATAAATCGATGAGTGATCTGCTGCTATGTGGCCAGTCCATCCACTGTTACCGACCGAGCTAATCGACAGCGAGCCCTGTCCTCGATACGTCGTACGCCACGGCAGTTCCTGGAGGAGGTGGTTTCACACGAATCCACGAACTCACAGCACGCCCTTGATACGTTGGCTCGTGGAAATTCCAGGGCCACCATATTTTGGAGATGTCTTGCCCCACATGTCTGCTCCCAAAAATCAAATGCACCGATATCTCGTTTGCTCTATAAGCTCTGCTCGACTGTTACTCAAAGGGTCTGATAACATTCCAGTGATCACAGCGTCATTTTGCCAACAAGACTGATGAGAGTAGTGGTCAATAAGACTACGGCGATTTCCAGAGCATCGAAGGAACCGTTGCGCCATTTCGCTTCTGTATACTTAACCATTGTTTGGCAGAACCGGCATGCTACTCCTACTCGCGGCGGCACGGATGGACGTACGTCACGCGAGCCTCCCCTGACGGTGCTTAGGCATAGCTGTACCTTCTTGCCGGCCTGTCGGTCGCGCCAGCAGCGCGTGCGTGCGTGCGGATCGGCCCCAGTTTCTGCCCTGCTTGTCACGCAACCACTTCCGTCCGCCCCCCGCCAGCGCTGTCAACAAACGTCCCTCCGGCGTCCAAGCGACGCGTCCGCTGCGTTTCGTGGTCAGCTGGGGCTGCCCGGTCCCGGTTCGGCTAGACCTGGCGTTCCTGGCGTACACCGTGTGAAATAATTACACATTGTAACACCGGAGTTGCGTAGAGAAGTGAAAACTGAGTAGAAACTACACGAGTAGTTTTTTTATTGTGTGTGACCAACCTTTGGTCTCAGTGGGCCCATGGATTTAGCGTGTATGATCGTATGTGGGGCACCACTACCAACTCCACGGTAGTGTTGTGATGAAAGCAGTAAATTATGCAGTGTAAAGTTTCACATGTGATACATCATGTAATGACAGTACACGTCAATACACGCCACTCTGCACTACAAGTGTAAGAGCCGATGCAGCGATCAACAAAAGGGGCCTACAACTCTTCATCAGAAGAACGGGATTTACATCAGATTTTCAAACTGTCCGTCGTCCATTCGCTACCATACGGCACCAAATAAATTTGCACATTATTTAGCATCTCATCAAATGTATAGATTGCGGCATAGGGTTTTGCTACCATAACTGCACGGCGGGGCCCCACGACCAAACGGTTGGTCATAATACAAAATGGCCCGGTTATTTTATTCGCAGTTGTCATTTCGCTACGGAACCCCAGTGTTACAATCCGTCGTTTTTTTACAAGTTGTATAGCGCTTTCAAACCTATGTTATCTTTACCTCCCTCCATTTAAGCATCGAGGGAATGCAATAGCATTCGTCTTAAATGGGAATGGAGAATCACTTACGTGAAAATATGTACTTGTATTCTCATTTTTTATCATTCTTCCATAGGCCTCTATGTAAAATTAACATTGGCATGGACCTGTTTACTTTATGCATGAATCATTCAAAGTGAAAAGTGTAGAATTGTAAGTAATTCAACTTAAATGTGTTACTTATATAAGGACACCCGATTTTCGCGAAAATATTTCACGACCAGTTGTATTTCTTAACACTTGAGCTTAGCGGATTCGGATTTTAATTGGATCTCCATTGCCTACGACGACTACGAAAAAAGTAACCAAAAACCGAAGAATACTATATATGGATGAGAAACACAAATGCAATTAAAAATGTGATAATATAAATACGCAAATGTGTGGAACAAGAGACAATGATCCAGTTAAACGAAGATCGACACAGAAACAAAAGAAGACTATGATAATACGAAAACCGCAAAAAAACAACAAAGGCAGCATAAATGTGGCTAGACAACATCAGTAAAATTTACATGAAAAACACAAAATAGAAAATAAGTCATCAGATTTATAAATACATAAAAAAATATAATTTTCCAGGCAGACGACGAACAACACAAAACACCAAGGACAGCACAAGTTTAAAAACGTGTTTTGTTGTCTGACTGGATCATTATATTTTTTGATCCATTTATAAATTATGTGTATTTTTTGCTGTGTTGTATTTTTCATGTAAATTTTACTTATGTTGTCTAGCCACATTTATGTTGTCTTTGTGTTTTTTGTTTCGTTCATTGTCAGACAGGATCATAATAACCTTTTTGATCAATTTATGTGTGTATTTATTTTGGCTTACTGCAGTGTCTCTTGCTTGTGGTTTTGCTGTTTTCTTATTGTCATAATTTTTATTGCATTTGTGTTTCTCATCCATATATAGTGTTCTTCGGTTTTTGGTTACTTTTTTCGTAGTCATTGTAGGCAATGNGTATTGTCATAATTTTTCCGTCCACTTTTGTTTCTGTGTCGATCTTTGTCTAACTGGATCATTGTCTCTTGTTCCACACATTTGCGTATTTATATTATCACATTTTTAATTGCATTTGTGTTTCTCATCCATATATAGTATTCTTCGGTTTTTGGTTACTTTTTTCGTAGTCATTGTAGGCAATGGAGATCTAATTAAAATCCGAATTCAGTTCCATCACACCATTGCCATCAAATTTCGGAAACAACTTTCGTGATTGAACGATTTGCGTGTTACGCGTCTTAGGTATCTGCGCACGAATCACAGACGTGCAGGTTGAAGTTTCCCGATTCCGATTGGCCAGTCAGGCGGGAAAATTTATTCTGACAAAGACACGCCAGCATAAACCAAAATAAAACTGCTGGTACGCCCGTGCGGATTTGAAATCTAGCATGTGCGAAAATATTTTCGCGAAATTCGGGTGACCCTAGTAATACACAAATGCGTACTCTAAATGTGCATGAAATAAGAAACACTTGCTTCACTGGCCATGAATGTAAACATTACCCTCGCACTTCTACGTTTGTTTCATAAAGAGCTCGCTTCACCGTCAACAACCTGTATTTTGTACTACGCATGTTACTAGCTGGTGTTTACATACACGCAATGATAACAAGGTTAGCCGTGTGAATGGGCCAACCGACTAGCGCTGGTTAAACGAGCGGAAACTCAGTCCCGAGATAGGGATATATCGCGTACAGCGACAAGCTGGTGTCGNTGAATGTAAACATTACCCTCGCACTTCTACGTTTGTTTCATAAAGAGCTCGCTTCACCGTCAACAACCTGTATTTCGTACTACGCATGTTACTAGCTGGTGTTTACATACACGCAATGATAACAAGGTTAGCCGTGTGAACGGGCCAACTGACTAGCGCTGGTTAAACGAGCGGAAACTCAGTCCCGAGATAGGGATATATCGCGTACAGCGACAAGCTGGTGTCGNGACTAGCGCTGGTTAAACGAGCGGAAACTCAGTCCCGAGATAGGGATATATCGCGTACAGCGACAAGCTGGTGTCGTATCCTGGGCAGAGTGAAGAAGAATGTGGGTCAGGCTAGTTTGGAACGAGCCGTCGTTTGTGGATGCGGTCGAGTTGCGCAGCGGACTGACATGAGAAAGAGAAGANTCAGGCTAGTTTGGAACGAGCCGTCGTTTGTGGATGCGGTCGAGTTGCGCAGCGGACTGACATGAGAAAGAGAAGAGGTGGTTCCTGCCCAGAGAAACAACTCCCCGCGGTAGGAGATTACGCGTGTGATGTCATGGGAAACGATCCTCGCACAACACACGCGCGCTCCTGGTTTTCTTCCCACCCTCNGATGTCATGGGAAACGATCCTCGCACAACACACGCGCGCTCCTGGTTTTCTTCCCACCCTCCTTACCTAGCTCCGTTGCCGACTGCCACACAACGTTTGGTTCGTACTGCTGGTTAGAGGTTGGGTGTTTAAAAAAAAAATATTAGGAGAACCTCGCCAATAACACTACTGCAGTGTTTAAGTGATGTTGGAAGCAAATTTAGAAANAAAAAAAAAATATTAGGAGAACCTCGCCAATAACACTACTGCAGTGTTTAAGTGATGTTGGAAGCAAATTTAGAAAAACTTGGTCTCGTATCTTAACATCTGCTTTTTATCGTAATGATAATCTTGTGTTATAGTCTATTCGTGGTTTCTTCACACGTTTTGAATCAAACCTTTTGAAAAATCACCCCTATACATAAAGTGTTTGGTGGTTTACTAAATATGGCATGTATCACAAGAGTTTTATACTTCTGTTAAATTAAACGTTTACTTATAATCTATATATAAAATAATTCACGTATACTTAATATGAACAAAACAGAGAATATAGGTTGGTTAGTAATGCCTAGTAAGAAATAGTTCTTACGCGAAATATTATTAATTAAAGTGAGTGCGCATCACGAATGCGGTGCGTTGTCCCTTTGGTGTAATTTTCTACACGTCGTTAAGCCTTTTCGCATAACGTGGAGGAATAAAGTAGAACTTAGGAGAGCTTCAGGAAAGTTGGAAGTGACCGTGAATGGACTATACATGGAAGTTGGTTTCTTTTCGTCTTGTACATAACTTATACGTAAGAAATATCGTGTGATTTAACCATTTCGGTTTCACATTAATTTCCGAGTTCAAGTGTTGCAATTACGTAGTTTTTGGTGTGCACTGTACTTGCACTTTTCTTGTAACCAGCGAACAACGTGCTGCGTGATCGGTGATATTGGCACTAACCATTCACGTCGAAGATTCCACAAGTCAGATTAGCCGGAAGGANAACGTGCTGCGTGATCGGTGATATTGGCACTAACCATTCACGTCGAAGATTCCACAAGTCAGATTAGCCGGAAGGATGACTGGGCACTGACGTCTTGCTGTGTACAGCACCGCTCATCAATATCATTCACGCGCAATTTATCCACGATTGTGGACTCGGCGGCTGTGACTTCACAGTATACCTTCGTTGAAGAAGGGATGTTGGTCATAAGAGCGGGGATACGCACGTGAAGCAGGGGAATCTGCAATGGGCAGACAACAAACTATAGGCCCTAAGTACAGGTTTCACNGCGGGGATACGCACGTGAAGCAGGGGAATCTGCAATGGGCAGACAACAAACTATAGGCCCTAAGTACAGGTTTCACAACCGCCTAGTTAACCACATGCAAACTACAGTACATCGCGAGGCTGGCAGCAAGGTGCAGGAAAACGACAGTTGTTACAGCCACGAAAGTATTCAGATTCGTTCAAGGGTGTGAATGTTGTGCGTCATTTTGGAATTTGTAGCAATGATTTCTTCGACGTTGTTAATATTTGGACTTGTCTTAAGTCACTGGTGGGGAAGTAGAATTAAACTCAGTGTATAATATGCCTTATTTGTAATGTGTTTTTAAACACACCATACAGAGATGCACATATTGGCAGGTATTTCCGTGTTTTATTAATTAGATCGAGCTATTGCATTGCGGGTAGCCACGAGCACTTAGGGTAACCGCGGACACGATTTGATACGAATATTATAAAAAAAAATTGTGTTTAGAAGGTAACGGGCTAGATATTAATTTAATGGGCTATTACTTTACAGTTGCGAGGTACAACAGACATGCCGAAATTCAAAGGAATATGCACCAACACGGGTTCCTGGGGTGAAGATTCAAAGAAGAGTGCTGTGAACTATGTCGAGTGGTAAAATGAGCGCTAGGCACTACTCACACGGTGATACTCGAATCTCGGAACGACTGGGATACTCGGCGACTAAGAGACGCGTCAATGTAATTAGGCGACGACATTCAGATGGGGATATTACCGTCGGGGATATTACAGTCGTGAACAGTTGGCAACAGCGCTACGCAGCGACTAGGAGACTCGGCTTGCTAGTCTCCTAGTAGCTCAGTTGCGCTGTTTCCTTCGCCGCGATGAGTGAACAAGTGCTCAATTTGAAGTTTGCGCCTGAAGTGGAAAAATTTCCAGTGCTGTATACTTATAAGCTGAAAGGCTATTCAAAGAAAGATGTAAAAGAAAAGGCGTGGATCGAAATAGCGAAGGAACTTCAGCTCTCAGGTGAGTTATGTATGTATACACACTGCAGTGTAGTATAAAATGAAATACATTGTAGTATGTAGTATAAAAACAAAATTCACAAAATTAACTTTAGCCATCTATTTAATTTTATTACAAAAAAAAATACCTACACGAATTAAATGTTGTTCACAGTGTTAAAACCAACTACAAACTACACAAAATGACATTTCATAAACAATATCAACGTAATTTTTTTCAATAACCTTTTACTTCCTCAAATGCAGTATTTCCACTGTCATGGAAAGGCAGCACGAGGTGTTAGAAAGTAGTTCGCTAAATAATTCCTTACTTCATTAGCAGTAGACCGAGAATGCAGTGCTNGAGGTGTTAGAAAGTAGTTCGCTAAATAATTCCTTACTTCATTAGCAGTAGACCGAGAATGCAGTGCTATGTCCCTTCTTGGATGAACAATGGTAGTAGGAGTATTGGAGATTTATTGTGGTTCGTAACTGTTATATTGAATACCTTCACATTTACGAATTAAATTATGCAAAAGGCAAACTTATTTTGTTATATAAACCACTCCCTGCGTAGTTCGGGCGCGAATAGGACTGCTTAAGACTTGGAATTTTTTTGTCATCATTCCAAAAGCACATTCCACAGATTTTCGTCCCCTACTCAATCTGTAATTGAAAATTCTTTTAGTATTATCAAGAGTTTTTTTGGATTAAGGCCGCATCCAGTCTCTTGACAAAGGAAATGCTTCATCTCCAACAAAATAGTACGGGAAGTTACACTAATTTTCATCATCTGGTAATCTTGAGGGTGGCGGCAAGTTTGACATTCCATTTGTAATCCACTGTTTGATTGCTGATGCNTGGTAATCTTGAGGGTGGCGGCAAGTTTGACATTCCATTTGTAATCCACTGTTTGATTGCTGATGCACGAAATATTCCTCCATCACTATTTCTGCCAGCGTAACCACTTTCAATGATAGTAAAAAATCCTTCAGCATCACTGCATGCCATTAGTACTATGGAGTGGTACTTTTTATAATTAAAATCAGTAGAGCCTGTCCCTGGTAATTTTTCGATGTGGATGTCCTTCCCATCCAACGCTCCTAAGCAATTAGGTAAATTCCACAGTGAATAAAAACGCCGAGAAATTGTTTTCCATTGCTCTTCGTCTGGAATAGGCATGCAGGTATGATTCAACACTTTCCAAATAAGTTTTGTAGTTTCACGCACGATGTATATTACTGTACTCTGCCCTCTTGCGAAGTACAATGAGAGTGATGTAAAAGTACATCCTGTTCCCAGATACCTGGAATAGATCATGATTTTGTACCCATACATCAGCTGAAAGTTAGCATGCAAAAACTTATTTTTCTTCATTATTTATTTTTTAATCATGGTTGATAATTCCTATTTCTGTATTTTTACAGTGAGCTAGTGCAAGGAGAAGTGGAAAAATCTGCGCTCCGTATTTGTGCGTCACCTACAGCCTGCAGCAAGCGGTTCAGTTGCAAACAAGAAAAAACGATATTATTTATCAGAGGCCGTGAAGTTTACGTTTTCTTTCATTAGAACAGTGGGAACACCAGGAAGGGAATTTGACTGAAGTAGCCAATGAGTCATTATCTATCCCTACTGTGTCGCAACAGTTATCTGATGACTATTTAAATAACACATGCCTGACTGATAATGGCCTCATCATTATCACAACCACTTCCTTCTGACGTTCACATTTTATCAAATTTGGTTGCCCAAGATGATCCGCCCTAGACCTCTAAGCCCCTCAACAGTTCAACATCGATAAGAAAACGTAAGCGAAATACGCTAACAGATTTGGACAAGTCGTTCAAAGATTCCATGGATGCAAAAACAGAACAAATTGTTTCTGAACGGAAAGATTCTAAAGGGAAAAAAATGTTTCTTCTGAGTTTGCTACCGGAAATTGAACCTCTGACAGACTCTGAGATGCGGTTGTTCAAACGTCAGGTTCTACGGCTCATTGATGACTTTACGGACAATCGAACGGGCGGATTTCGAGTACCCATGCAAGGAACCCACACACCTTCACAACATTCGTCATACCCGTCCTCCTCACATTCATCACTACACGGGGACGAAGCTTCCCTCCGTCAGGAAAGCCACATGTCACCAATGGATGAGCAAGGACTGGCCACTTCTCTAAACTTTTTTGAATTATAGCACCTCCTGATTTGGCAGAACATTATTTCGATTCTTTGTGTTGTGTACTAACTAGACCATTCCCTTTCCTTTTGTAAATACTGAATAGATGATTGCTAAAATGGTTCTTACAATGCGATTTTTCACTTACCTCAATGTTACCAGAACTCGTTCCTCAGGGCTCACACATGACACATTTGTAACGTCTCAACCGAGTTCCTCCACATTTGGCATGCAAGTAGCTATACGGAAAGCCGAATAACGAAAGTATTACAATAGTCGCCCATTTTTAAAGTGTAAATTTAATTATTTTAAGTTACATGCCATATTTCTGGAACTGTTAAACATATCTCAACCAAACTTCGTGTGCTTAAGTTCTTAGAGTAATCAAAAATATTAATTACTAGCTTCAATTTGCTACCATTTCAGAAGAAACTTCCAACTACAATTTGCGTTTATTTGTTGTTTAAACTAATTTCCTGATACCCAAAAAATTTGGTAAAAATTACAATTGCTAATTTTAAAATTGAGAGAATAATTCCCCATTGCACATTCTATGAAAAACGTTACCATTACAAATAATTTTCGAAAATTTCATACATAGGATATTAACTGAAATAAAAATTGATTTGCCAGAAGCGGTAAACACTTTCAGAATGTAAGGAAAGTTTCCATTACTATGTTTTTGTGTTTATTAATAAATATGTACAGTTTTCATTTCAATTCCTTACATTAATACTATCGTGAACCTTTGCTTTCACTGGCTCTTAATAAATAATCCTCCCAATATTTCGAACGGAATGCTTCCTCATTTGCCTGATTTTATACATGTTCTGTAAATAATTTTTTTTTCTTCCAATGTTAATTTTTTGACAACTTCAGAAAGTTTTACGTAAGAGACGACATAACAGCAGATGTAACCCACTAACACACAGCCCAACTTTCACGAGCGCTGATAGCCCAAGTAGTCATATTTCACGTTGGTCAGGAAGTCTTTTTAATTTAACAGTTTTCACCCAACGAAACCCGGAAGAAAATTACAAACCCGTCTTTTAAAATTCTCGTCTTGGCGTGGCAAAAATCCAGTCATTCACATTTAAGATTTCGTCATCTTGCGTTACGAATATAAAAATAGACGCCGTGGTCCGATGTACGTGATTTTATGCTGTTGTGGAAACAAGAGAAATATAACTTTTGGTGTAACAGGTTTCAACAAATACGAGTATTATTTCAATGTTTCATGCCATCTATTTCACAATGTCAAACATCAAAGCTCAGCACAAGGAAATACAAATTATATAATTTCTTCCAGTACGTACGTGAACAAGGCATAAAATAACACCGAAAAAATATTCTCCGGTTTTGGTATTATGGAGAGAGAGCGTAGAAAATTAATGAAAAATATATGTATCTTTGGTGAACAGACTTGACGTACAGTAAAGTCTCCTTCTGTGATGCCCAGATCAGGGCATTTTTTAATCTCTGGTATTTTATAATAATAAGGCTGAAACTCGTCAAAATTGGCAATTGATTTAAACAGTTTAACTGTGTTTGTAATAAGTCAAAAGCATTTTTCTGTACATTCAATTCAAGGTAGAAAGTTTTTGAAAGATGTGTACTGTCAGGCAAACCGTTGGCGAATGCAAGCCGCAAAAATGCAGTTGTACTTTTTTTTCACATCAACACAATAAATAAGTAAGGCTGTTTGTAGCAACTGTCGTAGAACATCAAAAGAGAGCTGTACAATTATACGATTTCAAAAATGACGAACAATTATATTTTTTGTCATTTCCTAAGTATGGACCTGCTTCAAGAAGCCGAATTAGTGTAAATATTTCTGTACAAACCGATCCTATACAGTTTACAACAGACTCGCGTGTCCAGGGCTATTCACAGCAAATTTGAGTCATCAGAGCGCCCATATACGTAAAACAACATTTATTATAATATTATAATCAGAGGTGGTGCAAGATAACTTGACGCCCTAGGTGGAAGACAAGTAGGCTCCCCGCCCCTTCCCTCCACGAATCCCACACGTGTTAACACTAATTTCTATGAACAGTCAAAAGTCGTACTGATGAGCTTTTTGATATTTATATTTTACTTATACGTGAAATCCCGATATTTCACATCCCGATTATTCGTATATCCCGCTAATTCGTGCAAATTTGCTGGTCCCTTGAGAAAATCCCTTTAATTCGTAAAAAAACAAGGCATTCCGGTCCCCTCGATAATACGTATTTATTTTGGTGCTCGAGCTCAATTAAAATGTCTTATAATTCTTATTTCCAACTTAAAAATCTTGTAAAATCGTAATGTTTTTAACCCTAGACTGTGCACAAGCTCTAGATTTATGCAATTCGAGAAGGGTAAAAAAGACCGGAAGGGTACTGAGGGACGCAGGAGTATTTGAAGGGCAGGTAATGACGCCGAGTAGGCTGTGAGGCGATGTGTCTGTGATTCCCAGAACTAAGAGGCGCCTTGGTGTCCAGCCTAGGGTTATGAGAGGGTAGGAAGGAGCAGAACGAGTGAAAAGTTAGTCAGTTCGGTCTTAGCCATGCCTCCGAAAAGAGCTTATAAGAGTCTCCATTATAGAAAAAAATAAATCATTAAGGCCGTGGCCGGTGGTGATAAACAAATTGACGTGTCCAAACGTTATAACGTTCCTCCTTCCACAAAAACATCAATTCTGAAGAACAAGGACAAAATCGCCTCCCAGACATCGGACAGCAAAGTAAAGCGTTTTAAGACTGGTGAGTATCCACAACTAGAAGAGAATTTAAAAAGGTGGTTTGCGCAAGCACAGAATTCGAATGTACCAGTTGGAGAAAACATTTTAAGAGAAAAAGCCAAAGTTTTCGCAGAAAAAATCGGAATTAAAGACTTTCGTGCGAGTAATGGTTGGTTTGATAGGCTCAAAAAAAGCTTAGTGGGGAAAGTGTGAGTGAATTGGCCGACGTTTGTTCTGAGTGGAAATACGAATTGGGAGAAATAATCGATTCTTATGAGCCCAAAAACATTTTTAATGCCGATGAGACGGGGTTATTTTATAAGTGTCTCCCCGACCGATCAATGTGTTTTAAGGAAGAAAAGTGTCATGGCGGAAAAAATAGTAAAGAACGTGTAACCATATTGTTGGCCGCCAACATGGATGGATCTGAGAAATTAAGACCGCTCATGATAGGCAAATCAGCCAAACCAAGATGTTTTAAAAACATAATAACTTTTCCGATGACCTATCATACAAATAAAAATGGTGGATGATGGGTGAATGATTCAAGGAATGGATACAATCAGTGAATGCTAATATGTAGAAAAGGCAGCGAAAAATTCTACTTTTCGTGGATAATTGTGCGGCCCACAATACCCCCCCCC